>JAJIZL010108154.1:0-10208 GCA_023969395.1 Amblyomma maculatum | reverse complement strand
TCTCTTCTTCTCTTGTGTGTGTCTTCCCGTGCGCTTTATCTTCAGTCAATTTACAATGCACCCTAGGGTATCCGCTCCTTCTCTCCACGCCAGCTGGCGCACGAAATTTTCAATGGTATATGTCTCGCAGCCTGGCGTATGCGCCTGACATACCTGTAGCGAGAGTTTAAAGTCAAATCCTGGGGTAACGCGAAATTTGCGGATGTGAGGAGCACAGCTAACGCTCTAAGCTATCACACCTCCGTGGGCGTACTTCAATCTCGCTTATCTCCCGCTCTCAACATCATCGCAGGCACTGGATTTCTTAGGGACACACGCGAGCAACCGGATAGGGTAGCCAAATTGTATGTTTGATCCGCCCAATTTGATCCGCCCGCCGCTGTTTGCAGGCAGTTCTCCAGTTAACCAATGTTGCCCTCTGTAGCCTAAATGGTGATGTCGTCGGCATACAGCACATGCTGTATACCTTGAACCTCACTTAATTGGGCAGGGAGATGAAGCATTGTCAAATTAAATAGTTGTGGGGACAGCACTGCGCCTCGTGGCGTAGCAGCGGCATCCATGCGATCGCAAGCTGTTTCCAGTCACATGCCGTGGCCACTATGCCACGTCAAAGACCTACGTTGTGAACCGCCAACGTACAGTAGTAGTAGTCAAAATTATTAGAACAGATGAGTTCAAAGCAAGCATGAACCTTGGTTCCCGGTACAGTCAAACGTTCAAGTTCCTGTGGTTCATGGCCTCAGCAGCCCAGTCAGTGACGACATTATGCCGGAACAAGTCATCAGAGTGCAGCAGGATCTTCATAACTTCCCTGGTGATGATGTGCTCCTGACCTTGTTCGGGATGATGCGCCGAGCCTTGGAATAGAATGTGGGCGAGAAGGACGGTGGTGTGATTGCAAAAATGCAGGAAGTATCGTTGACGGTTCGTTGGTAGGGAGACGTAAAGCCCTACGCTAAGGCTATACCTTGTCAGAAGCACCTGGGTAGGAACATTTTCCATACCTCTTGACAACTAGACCGTTTAGCCATATTTTAAAACAATTAATGTAAAATTACTGAAGTAGGGGAAACGAAATATTGCTGGCGAGTAATTTGTACACCTTTTCAGAACGTTCATGTAATCTAATTCGAAAAAACGCTTTGGTCTCATATGTAAACGGGAAGGTGCGTGCCTAGAAGCGTCGCCAGAACATCTGGTGGTGGTGGTGGTGGTGAAGAGTTTATAAAATGATAGAGGTACATGACGGTTGCTTTGAGGTCAGGCTTAGTGCCCTTCCCAACACAAACACTAGGTTGAGGCACTGGTACGGGACCCCAGTGGCTTCCGCTGCCGCCATTGCTACCAGCGTCTGCTGGCAGTTTTCAAGAGATAGATGGAGTGGCATATAAAGCAATCACTCGACCCAATAGACCTGAGTTAGTGCACTGCAACAGTGCATGAGATCACCTGTGAATCTCGGATTGGAGGCCGCTGGTGCCCGGTTCGGAATAACGCATTCGCGGCATTGTTATCGGGATCCCTCCTTATTAGCTTATTAGCTTACTTTGCGGGGGAGGGGGGGGGGGGGGGGGAGAGCATAGTATACTGAACTCTAAGAGGGGACCTAGGCTGCGCGCAACATTTAGTATCGCAGTATTAAAACCAAAATCTATATGCCAGCTTCAGGTGTGTAAGCGCATAGACGATATCTACATCCGAACTGCCAAATCAACCTCATATTCGCCAACCTTTCTCAAATTTTTTGTTCCATGTGTGCTTTTCAGAATTACAACCTTGTGAACTTTTAAGAATGAAGTGCAAGCAAATGGTACATGATCAGTTGTGATATACCTAGATGAGGTGATATCAAAAAACGCTATTTTGAGGTTCGGTAGCAATGCGAGCTTTAAACCGTGACTGTATGCATCTAGGCATATGAAAGTCGCCTACGTGTGCATCGGTCTTTCGGATACTCAGATTCTGGTTAGTGTCCAAGCAGTCTGAGGCGGTTATGTTGGCCTGCATAAAACACGCTTTACTTAACTGGTGTATTGCATTTAAAACGCGTTTTAAAGTATATGTGTCCTGTTCGTATGCTACATCGCGTTCAAATTGGCAGATCT
Organism: Amblyomma maculatum; assembly: GCA_023969395.1. Lineage (NCBI taxonomy): Eukaryota > Metazoa > Arthropoda > Arachnida > Ixodida > Ixodidae > Amblyomma > Amblyomma maculatum. The sequence continues at coordinate 8,100 of JAJIZL010108154.1, read as the reverse complement.
CGTAAAAAAGGTCTGTGTTATCGTCCCTTTGTTGCGAAAGCAAGCATACGCTAGATGCTGAGCCATTTCTGGGAGCTCTGAAAAGGCCAAGCTACGCAATGAGCGGGTGACGTCATACGGCGCACAGCTGGCGCGCGGCGGCGGACGGACGGGCGGGCGGATGGACGGTTATAGGAATAGGTGGATGGATGGATGGATGGATGGATGGATGGATGGATGGAATATAGGAGCGTCGCCTTTGAAGCGGGGTGGTAGCAGTTCCTACCATGCTAATTTTTCCCTCTATATCTTAATTGTTTTAGATCAGTTACTTATACCATCATTCTATTTATTATATATTGGTTTCTACATTACTAACAATATGTTACTTTTCTGCTTTTAGGCCTCCAAACTTCCAATCGTTTCTTGCTCACTTCCACCGCAGGTTTATTCACCCGACCACCGGTATTCCTGATCTCCATAGCTTCATTAAGAGTGATTGCGCCATGTATCGACTTCCGGGTGGATACCATTATATTCGAGTATAATATGGTCAATTGTTTCACTGGAGTTACCACATACAGCACATGCGTCATCTTCATTGTTAAATTTTTTTTAGTAGCTGCGTGTTCTAAGACACCTTGATCTAGTTTCAAAAAGTAGGGCACTGCCTCTTGAGTTATCAAAAAATGCTTCCTTCCTCATCTGCCTTTACCACTTTTGGTACAATTCCACACTCTGCTTCTTTTCCATCGAATTTATCCAATTTTTACCTTCTGTGTTTTTCACCTGTTGCTTAACGCTCTTTCTTTCTTCGTCCTTGTGACCAGCCTACTTACTGGTTAGTTTCCTAGTTCTTTTCCGGCAATAATTTTTAGGTATTGCTATTTAAATACTTTACCTCTCCACCTGTTATTCTCCAATTTCATCAGGCGTTCCTAGTAATAATATTTTACTCTGAGCTTCCCGTACTTCGAAAGATGCCCAGCCCATATCTCTCTGTACCACCTCATTTGTGGTTTTGCCGTGAGCACCCAGTGCTAATCGTCCGATGGGTCTCTGACTTATTTTTAATGTCGACTGTTCCTCTGTTTTAGGCGCAGAAGCGCATTTCCGAAAGTAAGGCGGACACATAGTTCCTTTCCATGTACCCCTAAACACCTGATACCTGTTGTATTCCCACAATGCCCTAAGCTTCATTATCCCGGCTTGACCTATGTGATTGCTCATATTTTACAATGTATGCCAATCCTTCGTTTGCCTCCAACAAACTACTGTATATTGTGCCATAGTGTATATATTTCTTTTATTTTACCTACCCTTTTCTTTCTCCCTATCGCTCACCTCTTTGATTTCCTCTACCTCTTCCTTGCTGTCCCTTTATTTCCGCCGCCCCAGTTCAGGTGCTTCAGATAACAGATAGCAGATTTTGGGGCTGTCAAACATCTTTTCTTTCCTTTTCTATATACAATAAATAACCACCACCACCACCACCTTCGTTTACCAATACCCCGGGGTTTTTATATTCTGCCACTCTGGGTATTTCGTGGTCTTGCATTTTAACACCCTGATCAGTTGAGCCGTTGAAAATCATTATACCCAACTTACTTTCGCTAAAACTTAACCTAGAGTGTCCCCTTCGTCTCTGCAAAGCTTAACTAGGGTTTGAAAATCTTCCTGGCTATCTGCGAACAGCACAATGTCGTCTGCATACATTACGCCGGAGAGGAGCTGCTCTACCACCTTTCCGCCTAATCTATAATGCAGTTTAAAACCTATGCTACTTTCTTGTATCATCCGTTCCATATTTCTCATATAAAGCATGATCAGCAGCGATGATAGAGGGCCACCTTTTCTTATTCCTTTACATTCCTTGACAGGTTCCTTACTTCTTATCCCTTCCCTTTGTTATCCCGGTATAATTTCTGTAGAATATCTGTTATCTCATGACCGACACCTTTTTTCTAATATGTTCCACAGGATGCGCGGATTTCCCCAGAATGCCGAGAGATGGCGTTGACTGTGTTTGCTGGGTGCCGAGAGAAATTCGGCCAATTTTCGACCTGCATCAGCTCGCGTTTTGTTTTCCTCGCTCATTGCATGGTGCATTTAGCTGGCGCCTTCCCTCGATCATGGTATATTTTGCGTTCATGTAATGTGGAAAAAGTGATTCGTTTCCCGCAGCAATACGGGCTACATATCTGAAAGGAAATTGTTCCGCTTTTCTGGATGCCAAAAGATGATGAACGGCTTCAGCTGTGGCGGCCGGCATACCAAGAAAGGACCGAGCTATACAATCAACAGACTTGGTTTGTGAGAAGCATTTTGAGCCCAGGTTTGTGTCCAAAACATGGACGGCAGAGTAAAATGGGCATGGGCTGCAAAGTGAGCCGCGTAGCGCGTTATTGCCAAAGGAAGCGGTCCTCACAATATTGCCTGCCTGCCTTGCCTACGTTTCGAAGACTTCGAAAAGTAGAAAGCGACTCACCGAAAGGCAGCCCCCGGAACCTAAAGGACAGAAGATCGGCAAACATTATGCAGAAGCGTCAGGTGAAGGTAGCGCTCGCTTCAAACTATGGCACTGCATGGGTTCGGGCCGGCTTAAAAGCCCGGATGTAGCCCTGTCCACGGCCCATCTGGGTCGGAACATGAGCATTTTGGCCGGACCTGGGTCAGGCTTAAATGCACGAGCCCGGGCCTGACTCGGAAATATACATGGAGAGCCGATGCCCCATTGAATGATTGATTGATTGATGATTGATTGATGATTGATTGATTGATTGATTGATTGATTGATTGATTGATTGATTGATTGATTGATTGATTGATTGATTGAATGTCTTGTATTGAATAGGAAGGCTCATGGCCATGGATGGGGGTAAAGGAGAGTAGGTAGAATATGTGATTTGAGTGACAACCTGTGCAAGCAATGAAGATCCTGCCTATTCTACTTTACCCCCATTCATATTCACTTTTGCAGGATGAAATACACATCTGCGGCATCGCAGCTGCGAAACGGATGAAATAACCATGGTACGCGCTCAGAAAAAAGTAAGGTGTTCTTGACTTATTATTGTAATTATTACAGCACAGCGGTAGCTTACTAATTAATGCTCTCGATCGAGTACGGAGCTGAGATGTCGTAATTTGATCCTAGTTTGTAGGCATATGTTCGGTCGGGGCAGGAAGCATCGTAGGCATGCACTTAAAGGTGTCAGTGCTCGTTCAAGAACCCCAGGTAACCGAAGTGATGCGGAGGCCTCTGCAACGGCGTCCTTACAGCTTTACCCGTGGTTTAGGACATCATGGTCCAAAACTATGCCCCTTTTATTTTTCATTTATGCTTTTAAGTGTCTAATAAAGCTGTATTTTTCTCTTATGAGAAATTTCAAAAGCAAAAGTGGGTATGGTTGTCTTTTCACCGGTTGACTGGAACGGCTCGTTATTGAAATAGCCGCAAAATCTCTATTGAGCTTAGATATCTCATTTAAGATAAAATTAGATCAATCTTGAACGATTAGTTTTTACATCGAGTCGATAAGGGTCTTAAAGACTTAGACGCGTGCCGGCCACGTTGAACGATACACACGAATATGTTTAATGACTCCTCTCGGTGACTGGAGAGCAGCACTCGGACACCGCTCTCACATGTTTTAAAGCGCAGAATTCGATATGCGGGTTGCGCTAGGGTGGTGCAGCGTGGAGTAAAGCCCGACACGCTGCATATTTTCAACACTTGCATTCGCCTGTCAAATTACAGAGTAGCGCTGACAAAGCTGTTTCAGCTATCATCGAGCATAAATTGTCTGGTCTGCGAAAAGGCGCTTCAGCATATGGTTTTTTATTGCCGCTGGATACTGTTAACAATGGCGTAAGTCTGATCTCTCAAAGGCAGGATCCAACAAATTCTCTCTCTTTCCTGGTCGTGTCCAGCTAGTAAAAGGTGATTCCGCTGAAAGAGTTACGTTTTCTGAACGCTACGTCATAAGCAACATACATCTACGGAAAGCATTATCTGATTTTGATGCAGTAAATTGGTTGGGCAATTTTTGCCGCACTCTAGCATACGATGCTGAATCATGGCTGTGTCCAAACCTGGTTTTACGACTGCTCCGATTCAAAAGCATCCAATAATGCAACCTAAAAGGGAACACACCAGCATAGGATGAAGCTTACATCATTGTTGTAAATTGCTATTAGAAGAGTGAAAAATATATCAGACGGGAGTTGAACCACTGTCTTCGACGTTTAAAAATGTTGGGCTAGTCGATCGAGCGACAGTAAATTTTTGTCTTTATCCTGTTGGCACGCAGCCTGTAGTCATTGCCGCTCCTGGTGGCATTGAAATTATTCACAATGGCGCAACAAATTAACGCCCTCTCTGTAACGATGCACTTGCGCCGCAGTGTAGTGGTGCAATGGAATGCCCGAGGCCTGCCTGGACGTCTGAGTAACTTCGGACAGCGCGTACAGAAGTACCGTTTTCCTGTGATTGTGATCTGTGATCCCAATGTGCCGGCTGCTTTCCGCCTTTCTGGATATGTTCTGCTATGATCTCGAGAAGCAGACGAAACAAGCGACGTGTTGGTTTGTGTACGCCAAGACATTGCTCACGTCCGCCACGCTCTAGCCCCACAACACGAATTACTACATTTGTTTGACATTAACTCTGAAAGCACGAGTGGTAGTGGGTTATTTTATTATATATTGTCACTCATTAATAATGAGGGGGATTATTAACGATGCGCCCTTAACGGTGCGCACATTCCCAGACACCCTTAGAGTGAGGGGGGGTAGCTGTTCTGGTCGCTAAGGTGATGCCCTTGACCTGCGTGGCAAGCTCAGCCGGAATTCAACTAATTGTAGTGACAGAAGGGGGTGGCCGTTTGGTGCCCAGCTGTCGCCGGTTCAAGCCAGAGTAAAGGTCGGAGTCAGAAGTAACAATCAAAATAAACTTTATACACATCAAGAGACGATACAGAGGAACATACAAACACTAAAATTGTACAGACGAGAGGTTCACAGAAAAACAAACGCTAAGCATGCAACCTCAGAAGTATTAAGTAACACAGAGGCTTTACAACACAGATCAAACACGACAGAGTCCCCAAAAAACAAACACGACAGAGTCCCCAAAAAACAAACACCAAATTGTTCACCGGGCACTGTTGCAGTCCGACGCCTCGAGAGTCACGATGTGGCCGCCATGCAAGACGAGCGCCGCTCCCTCGCAGGTCCGTGGGCTTGCCAGCAGCGGGAGATCCCCGGGAGTCCAGACGAAGCAATACCGAACACGTCGCAAACACTGGCTGGCCACGGCCGCTCAATGGAGGCGCACTTGGTGCGGCCCGTCGCGTCGCGCCTCAATGGCTGGGGAAGCGCGTATTGGGAGAAGTTACAGTTTCCGCCGTCATTCTCCGCGGGGGCGCCACCACTCCGGGACAAGACGCCGCCGGCACGGACGAGCAGACGACGCGGAAGGAGCGCGCTGGCTGGGTTGGCGCGTGTTATCGTTTTGACTACTCAGCATAACAGCGTCCTAAGCGTATGCAGCACCATGCCAGGCAACTGCTGTGTGCCGCTGTGCACCACGAAAGCAAGAAAAGATTGGTTACCATGAGTTCCCGTGCGATTCACAACGTCGAGCAGCATGGCTGAAAAACATATCTCGGGAGGGCTAGGATGGAAAAGGAAGCCGGTGGGAGCCGAGTGACAAGTCACTGGTATACTCACTACACTTCACAGATGACGATTACAGGAAGAACATAAAACTGAAGATCGATCCTGCTTCCTTCAGCTGTCCCCTCCGTGTTCCCGAACTGCCCACATTACAAGTTAAGTTACTCACGCGGGCTCATTTTGAGCCAAACAACCTTGAAAAAATTAACGCGCGCAGGTCAATAGCTTTATTTTCCCCACTTGTTATAGCTACACTTTATTTCCTCCTGGACAACCCCCCGTGTCATCCTGAAGCATGTGTGTTTCAAGATAGCTGCGCCACGATCACTTTTATGACGATGATATCAAAATGGTATGCCTTGCCCAACATCGCATAAGTGAAGCCATGGAGACACCAAGAGGAGCCGCTCTATTTGTCAGATGACGAGTGACTCTCTTGGTTAGAGTTGGACTTTGCCATATCGAAGACATTCAGGTCCAAGGAGGCATGTCAAAGCAAAGGCTAACCAAACAAACGTACGAAGCAACAATCATGACAATCAGATCCACAGTGGCGCAAATCACGTACCTTCTTGATCACATCAAGTATCTTACAACAATGTCTTCTGTGTGCCTTACTAGTGCATTGCATTTAACCGAATCTTATTTTCAGCTTCCGATACGCCCTAAAGCAGGCTCTGAAAGCGGGTCTATAGTATCGCTTTTTAGCAGCCTAAGGCAATTCAAAGGCGGGAACGACAAAGTTGACGCAAGGGCTGCAGTTTTCACCTCGGAGAAAATACTGAAGGTACCACTAGCAAAAAATATATATATATCGACTGATGTTATACACATTTTGCCATGCTTCGTGCAGGTTGGCATCTTGCAAGCATCGGTTTGCAAATGCACCTATCAACAATAGGCAGCTATAAAACTTGGAATTCGCGATTATGAAAGTCGTACCTTGCCAACTGCCATATCACGTCTGCTGCGAGAGAGTTTTCGAGTCAGCTTGGATTCATCCATGTGTGGTGTGAACCAGCAGCTGACATAGAGTTAGCACCGATTGCATTCTTGGCTGGTTACCTTGCACGTCCATTTGAAGAGAAAGTGTGAATAGTTTTACAGAATCTCATGAAACATTTTTATTTATTCTGTTTTCAGTGCCTGCCCGTGTTTTCATTATTTATATATTACCAAAGTTTAAATAACTTCTAGTGCTTACTTTAGAGTGTCAATAATTTTATTTTATTAGTCCCCATCCATTTATTAACTTTGTGCCTTGTGATTCCTGCAAAACCCTCGACTTATCAAAATTCTTGATGACGGACGCCTAAGGTATCTGAAAATCCCCATGCACCTTTGTTAGCAAGGTGATGAAGTGCCCGGAGGTCAGAAGAAGCAGCAAGCTATGCAACATGTTAGTTTCATCCCTTCTTCCCCATTTTGTGCAATTTCCGGAGTTGATTTGCGAGAGAGAAAACCGCAGTCACACTAAGGACCTAACCAAACTAATGCGACCACTGCTGACCAATTGGACAGGCAACGTCAATCTGACAGTGGAAAAAATCACGCTTGCACATAAACCTTTTTTGAGGAAAAGTTCTTCGCTTGTAAAATAAGCTTGTGTGCCTTCGCATCACGCGACTTCATAATCAAACGAAAAAAGAAATTGCCTGAGCCTGCGGGCGTGTCGATGAACTGGCTGTCTTGTGTTGTTTCTTTTGCAACAGTTTGTGTTAGCTAGTATGTTTAGGTGGTGGTACCCACTTGAATATTATTTCCAGTGAAAACGGAGGAACTGGTTGAACGATAATGTTGAACGCTACGTCCTCAATTGTAAGTTTCCAGAAAAGTGCGCGCTGAATAAATGGCCCCAAACCTTGTCCCGATTTCAAGATTGTAATATCTAATACGTTATTACAGTGGTTGAAACGCAACTAAATGGGTGCCCACTCAGCGAAGCACACGACTGCCTCGATTCTCGTTGTAAACGGAAGACCACGAATGACTTCGAAAAGCCCAATGATGATGACATGCCGCTATCACCTTATCAATAGCAAACTTGCACGAAGCATCACATAATGTGTGAAACGCCGCTCATAAATCCTAAATTGAGCAAGCGCCGACCACGCGGACGCCGAAACGAAAGCACAGCCACGGCCGCTGCGCGCAGCTCTCCGCCCGGACTCGTCCCGGAGCGGTGGCGCCGCAGCGGTGGCGATGAGAACTAGGCGCAATACGGCACGGCCGGTCTCGAGGGAGAGAGCGCGCGCTCTTTCTTACGGCCTTCTCAATCGCCGCGTGAACAATGGGAATTTTTCTCCTTGAGTCACGCTCTCAGCCGCCGCAAGGGGCGCGACCTGCTCACTGTTCGCTCCGCATCTGCTTCAGTGGCGGCGGGTGGCTTTTGCCTGGTTTCGCGCTGTCGCCCGCGGGTTCCGTGGTGAGTGCAGCCCCTAA
>JAJIZL010108153.1:0-10431 GCA_023969395.1 Amblyomma maculatum | reverse complement strand
ATATATATATAGCTTTTGATACAGGACAGCGGTATCCGGTAAACGAAGGTAGGTACTCTTCAACGGGACGAACCTGCCTACGTGCTTGATGCTGCATTTGATTTCCTGCGTGCGCTTTCTCTGCACCATATATTTGCACACGCCAGCCAGTTTTTTTGGGTGCAGTGAAGATTGCTAGGACTACCTTTCTGAGCCACGTTTTATAAGCGGTGGGAGATTTAATGGTAATATGTAATGGCAACGGGTATTGTACCTTGCACTTCATCTTCACTGCGGCGATGCTTCTCTCTACACCCTTAGCATAACTGGCAAGGGTCTCTATAGGTGACCACCTCACAGGGAAATCTTGCACTGATCAGTGTTTTCAGCCAGAGACCCGGCCACGCTATATATGCCATTTCATGTAGGCAGGATTTGTCAAGGGCGACATGCAGGTAGTTTTTAGCAATACCCTTCTTAAGAGCTTGTGAGCTGACTGATGATTTAAAATACCTCCTTTTTTAGCGAAGCTTATACTTCCAGCAGGCTTGGTTTTTGTGGACAGCGATAGCTATATCTAAGAACTGCAAGAATCCTTGCGCTGGCATTTCAAAGGTGAAGCGTAACCCGAAAGCGCATTGGCAAAGGTTTACAGAATCTTATTGATCACTGTCATACCCTATCATGCGTGAGTCTATCCCAACATACGCCATTACGATGCATGAAGCTTATTCTGACTACAGAACAGATACTATACATCGAATAAAGAGTACTAAAGAACCTTACTTACAGGACTTGAACAGGTTAACACGAAATGCGAATACACTGGCCTTTGGATAAATTCTTTCGCGACATTGTGCTTAAAGCTCACACGTACGCTGTTACTTCCCCAACGATATTACGTAAACGGTCTCTGGCTGAAAGCCATAGTGTTTGTGAAGAGCTTCTGCGCGTGCCTTGCGGCGAGCGACATATGGTGCTCTGGGTGCATATTCTTAGGCAGATGATGCACCTTAAGAACGCGGTGCATCGCAGGGGGAAGTGTATTTTTGTGTGGAGCAGTGACCGGGAGGCGAGAGATGGATGCGAGAAAGGATGTTGCGGTCGATGAGGGTAGATGATAGTCGCTCCAACTGGGCTAACCGGTGGGCTTCCGTGAGCTCAGCCAGGGAGTTATGGATGCCCATGTGAAGAAGGCGTTCATTGCGGGGTGAGTTGAGGGCGGCCCTGTACGCCTGCCGGATAAGGGCGTTAACCTTGTCTTCCTCTGCCCGCGTGAGGAAGAGGTAGGGGAGAGAGTACACAACACGGCTCAGGACAAACGCCTGTACCAGGCGTCTGAGGTCATGCTCGCGCGTGCCACGATTGCTGTTGTATGGCCATGCGGCGAGTGAGGCGGATTGTTTGAACCATCCCCGTTAGCTTAGTGATGGTTGCAGTATTCTTGCCATTGTTTTGTGTCAGGATACTAAGAATCCGGATTTTGTCCACTTCTGGTATCCACGGGTGTTATGAACTGTCACGAAAATGGCCTCTTGTCTGTCCGACATCTAGGAGGTCCGAGTATGAGAAGCTACGATTTGGTAGAGGAACAAGCCAAGCCGACATTTGCGGCAAAATATACAATGTCTGCTCCGGCCTGTAATGTATCTTCTATGGCGCCAATTTTACCTGTGGTTCACAAACACTATGGCTTCCAGACAGAGACCGTTTACGTAGACGCTGCGTCATAACCCTCCCGCCCTGCGTTCGCTCTCAGCGCTGTCTCCAACTCCTGCAGTTGGTCGCGGCCGTTACAACTTTTGCCTTCACTTCTCTGGAGGCGGATTCCCTTGCCATATATCTACTACCCGAGCCACCACCATCTTTAGACTCTATAAATCCGCCTTAAGATGGGTTCAGACGGGAGGAGCGGAGCGCGGATGGTCCGCGCGCGTCATCGCTACCCGCGCCCCACGTGACGCCGACGTCACTGCTCTGAGCGACGGCGGGCGGGTGGCGTGGCCGTCCGGGCGGAGCGGACTGAATATGCCAAGCGCCTTTTTCAGTCCGCGCGGACCGAGATTCTTTTTGCTTTATCGTTGCTACGCCCGCGCTTTTCGTCTCGTATTCAGTTCGAGCGGCGTTCGAGATTCTTTTTGCTTTATCGTTGCTACGCCCGCGCTTTTCGTCTCGTATTCAGTTCGAGCGGCGTATTGATTGTTGTGCATGCGCTGCGTCGTTCGCTCTGTACGTGTTCGCTGCAGTGCATCGTTTTTTATGTTTGTGCTTGTGGGTGTGCCAGAGTTGTAGCTTTACTCGGTTTCTAGTGCTGATTATGGGTGAAGTAGCGAAAAAAGCGCTCAGTGATGAAGCGACAGTCACGTTTTTAGCGCTCGTTGAGAGCTGCCCACCGATATAGAATATTGACGATGCTTGCAATAGATGAACGCTTTTTCGCTTCCTCGTCGTCCTCGCACACTTCACGTAGAACAGCCAGAGCAGCGAGACGACGGTTTCGCTCGGCGTCCATTATGAATCTCTCGGTAGAAAGGTTTTCGGCAGCGCTCCGCCACCGATGGGGAGGAGGGTACACGCGGATGGTCCGCTGGCTTCGTGTGAATGCTCGACGGCCGGATCGACGCGTGGTCACGTGGCACCAGATCCGTGCTGACGCGCGCGGACCATCCGCGCTCCGGTCCTTTCGTCTGAACCCCCTTTACGGAACTTCGCCCGCGGTCGAATCTCTGGCTCAGCCATGGGCTTAACCTTCCGGTTCTTCGCCTCCCTCCTCCCACCCTATTCAATTAATACGGGCGCTCGCTCATATGGGTTACCCAGGCAACGAAGCAGCTCACTCTTTTGCTCGAGGATATACGCCAGCCGAGCAGGGACTGCCACCGCCTGGGGAGATGCTTGCGAGCGCATGGTATATCCTATCACGAAATCTCTCTCCATTACCGTGATCCAAGAACCATCTACCCTCCTCATAAATCTCGACTAAGCTACAACAGGTGACGTGGCGTCAGCTTCAATCCCGTACATTAATTCCCATTCCCTATACTTTCTTAGCTTTGATCCACCCAGGACTGTTCTTGCTGCAGTGCACCCTATGTGGGTCACCTAAAGCTGATTTTGAACACATTATTATCAAATGCTCGGAATTCCACCCTCCAGCCACTTGGCAACGAGCAGGTGGCTGCGGTGTCCCGCTTTGACCCGGCCGTTCAAAAGCGGCTGACGTACTGGGCTTTGGGAGTCGCTGGGAAGCACCAGCTTCCGGCCACAATACGTAGCCAAGAGCCGATCCGTCACTAGGATGTAATCACTTAAGGCTCCCAACATTGCATAAAGTTTTTCACCACCACCATGCGATATCCTTACCAACTCAACCAGTCGTCAACCTTCTTGAATATTAAAATGCCTCAATTAAGAAAACGTTCTTAAGACAGTACGACAAAAAGAGAATATGTTGCAATTTCTTGCCGCCCATATTTAATGCACGACATGACGGTTTTTGCTAATTCACAACAAAACGGAAAATGGTACCTAAAAGAAAGAAGAAAATTCTGCTTGTTTTTGCAAACATGATTCACTGCTATTTGTTTATTTTCTATTGATTTGTTGCGAATTGGGATTTACACAGCTTATGAAAGCTCTATATAAAGCCTTGTTGCCCAGACAGTCCAACTACTCATGCAACTTAGACAACATACCAAATCCCAGGCACTTGCCGTTTAAATCCCTACCCCCCACATCTTAACAGGGTAATCCGCAGGATGTCCCTGCGACCTCCCTTCTGGGCTATGTTCAAACCCCCAAAGGATCTCTGTGAGACATTTCATTTGCTTGACCTTTTATAAGACCATGGTAAATAAACTCCAGGGCAGTTGTAAGGGATCTGCACCCTGTCGCACGAAAGCTAGTGACCAAGAACCAAATTCGCTTGAAATATCAAAAGCAAAAGGCATCATCACTATAACTGAAATTGGCACCGTCCCTGCTACGATACTCAACAGTTGCTAACTAAATTTTAGTTGCGCTTTTCCAAGAGTCTATGTTGGGGGGTTGCAGCTGATTGTTCATTGTGGTTTTTCAGGGCATATGAACAGCGAATGTAAGCTCATAACTGCATTAGCTGATGCATGGGAATTGATTCCTTTGGAAAATATATAAAAGGCGGCACGAAATATGCTGCATTACATGCAGCCTACCATGATATGAGAGGTAAGGTTCAATGTGAATCATGTTCGTAAAAAGGGCATTTGCCAACTGCAACAGTTAAACGTGGCGCCCAACTTCTCCGAAGAACACAAATCAGCTCTAATGGCTTTATTTTGATTGTCGACAAAGAAATGAAGAGGCCCAATTAACAGAATGTGGCATGTGACCTTGGTTAACTTTACTGTTAACAAAATATATAACTATCCAAGAGAGAATTTTATATAGCTTTGCACACATGCAGTGTATTACTTGCACATATCAGGACACCCTTGTTGTGGAGTATATAGAAGTGCTTGAGAAGTGTGGTGATCTTAGACTTGTGACTCCTCTGTTCTTTGCAAAATGTGCGCAAGTTGTGTGTGTAATTTCTCAAAAAACCCGTTTCCGCTGTGTATAGTACAGGTTACAGCATGCAGTGTTCAACGCCCCCCAATATTGCTTTGCACATGGGCGTTCGAGTAAGGAAAATGTTTTTTAGCCAAATATTATGTTTTGAATTGTTAGTTTAACACAAAATAATAACTAGAAAGTTTGAGAACGGTCCCCTCCGCATAGTGGTCTTTCCCGTTGAAATTCAACTCTGCCTCCAATTCTTCCCAAATCATACCTGCCCTAATTGTCCCAATACAAATTAAACATGGCAACTTAAGTCTGCTCATAACACCAACATGAGCTGAGATTCATATAATTGCATGCTTCTTACAAGGCCTCTACAAGAAAGGGCCTAGAATAACAAGCAGAGGAAAACCTAAATGTCCCAATAAGCTCTTAAAATACCCCAAACATTCCCACCTCGGTATAGTTTGGGACGTCCTTAGGAAGTGACCCCTTGCTTCATTTGGGATGTTTTGGGGATTTTTGTGGGACTTTCCTAGGACATCCGTATCTACCATAATCGGAATCCCTGGGATGTGTTGTGTTGTGTTGTGTTGGGTTTTATGGCGCATAAGCAACTAAGGCTATCATGCGCCAAGAGCGAGGTTAATGTATGTTCTGGTTGCAAAAGAGGAAATGGATATGTTTAATCTATAGTTTATTTAAAAAGCTTCCTTCTTCTAGGAAACTGAGAACAGATGCTAGGTTTACAAGTGCTCTTTCTCCTAAAAGCAAGGTGGGATGGAATGGGATGGTATGATTGTAAAATATAGTAAAATGCTTTCTCCGTAGTGCCTCAAGTTTTGAGCATGTAATTAGAATGTGGTTTACAGTGAGTATCTCGTCGCATTCTTCACAGGTCGGTTTGTTATGTTTCATTAGCAGAAAGTTATGTGTTAGATGTGTATGTCCAATACGAAGACGGCATACTATCACTTCCATAAAACGTTGTTGATGTGTGCTCGATTGCCATTCTCCTAGTACAGGCTTTATGAGACGCAACTTATTATTTTCTTGGTTGTTCCATCTGGACTGCCATTTATTCATCTGTTTATGTTTTATTAATTTCAAGCAATCACTATGTGGTATGTTTACTTTCTGAATCAATTTGTTGTGGGCAAGTGCAGCACATTTGTCTACTCTTTCATTGCCGTCAATGCCTACGTGACTAGGGACCCAACAGAACACTATGTTATGTCCTTGTGTCGTGATCATTTTTACATTATGTATTATGTCACCGATTAGAGGCATGGCAGCATTTCTGTGATTTAAAGCCATCAGTACACTCAACGAATCGGTGTAGATGACACTGTTCCCAATGCCTTCATTCACTATTTTTTCTACAGCTGTCAGGATAGCATAGGATTCAGCTGTAAAGATTGATGCGCACTGAGGAAGCCTAATTATTTGTTCCCAGTTCTCTTCAACTACGGCACAGCCAACATAAGTAGAAGTTTTTGATCCATCTGTATAAAACTCTGTATAGTTACTGTACTTTTCTTTTATTGTGCGAAATTCTTGTATTATATGCTCTTTAGGAGTTTGGCTTTTGTTGAAGTGTGTTAGAGTGAGATCGCAGACATTTGGAAGTTTGTACCATGGGGGTAGGGGGCTGTTTTTTGGTGCAGTGTCGGGCAAGGTGTCCAGAATTTCTAACTCACTGCAAATGTTTTCGAAACGCATTATCAGTGGCCTCGTCGCTTGTGGTTTATTTGTGAAAATTACTCGTGAGCGGCATGTTGAGACTATTGGATAGCAGAGGTGTTTTTTCTGTGACCTTATTCTAAGGACATAAGCACATGTAAGTGAAGCCCTTCTATCTTTCAGCGGAGGCTCGTTCGTCTCTGCATATAGACTATCAACAGGGGATGTTCTGTAAGCGCCACAAGAAAGGCGTAAACCTAAGTTATGTACCGGGTCCAATTTCCTTAGGTATGATGGTCTAGCTGACCCGTAGACTATGGACCCGTAGTCCAAGCTAGACCGCACAACAGATCGATATATATGTAGAAGACACGCCCTATCAGACCCCCAGTGTTTCCGAGAGAGAACCTTCAGTATGTTTAGAGATTTTATGGCTTTCCTCTTTAGGATGTTTATGTGAGGCAGGAATGTTAGTTTTCTGTCGAACGTTACACCCAAAAATTTATGTTCGCTCTTTACTGGCAACTCAATCCCATTTAAGTGTAACTTGGGATTGATCTGTATACCTCGTTTCAGCGAGAACATTACTGCCACGGTTTTCTGTGGGGAAAATTTGAACCCATTTTTAAAAGCCCATGAGTCTAGTTTATTTAGTGTTAATTGTACTTGTCTTTCACAAATTGATATGTTTGAGGATGTGCAGGATATTTGAAGGTCGTCGACATACAGCGAGAACATAATGGATTTTGGGATTACCTTGCTGATAGAATTCATTTTTACAATAAACAAAGTTGTACTTAAAATGCACCCCTGAGGTACCCCATTCTCTTGAATAAAGTTCCTCGAGAAGGTGGTACCGAGACGTACTTGAAATGAACGACCTGATAGAAAGTCCTTCAGAACATTTAGCATCCGGCCTCGGATGCCCAAATCTGCTATATCGCGTAGGATCCCGAACCTCCAAGTCGTATCGTATGCCTTTTCCATGTCAAAGAAAACGGCGAGGCAATTTTGTTTATGTATGAACGCTTCCCTGACAGTATTTTCAAGACGCACTAAGTGGTCGGTCGTTGCACACCCTTTTTTAAAACCACACTGATGAACATTAAGAAGTTTATGAGATTCTAAGATGAAAGTTAGTCGGATGTTTAAAACACTTTCAAAACATTTTGCTAAACAGCTGGTCAGAGCTATGGGTCTGTAACTGCCCGCTGAGGTCGGCGGCTTTCCTGGTTTCAGAAACGGAACAATAACGGCTTGTTTCCAAGCCTCCGGGAGTTTACCCAGAGTCCAAATTTTGTTAAAGAATTTCACAAGTGCCTCTACAGAGGATTCGGATAAATGAGCCAGCATTTCGTAATGAATTTCGTCAGGACCAGGCGCAGTCTGTTTTCCAGCAGCAAGGACGTTCTTTACTTCTTGGAGTGTAATAAAACTATTATATGATTTATTTCTGCCACCACTTGTTGTGAGTTTTTGTTTCTCAGCTATGTTTTTGTATTTTAGGAATGTTTCTGTGTAGTGTGACGAACTTGAAACGTGTGCGAAATGTTCGCCTAGTATATTGGCCTGTTCTTCTATGCTAGTCTGAACACCAGGGGCTGTGAGGATGGGAATTGTAAACGGGGAAAAGTTTCCACAGAGTTTACGAACTTGTTCCCACATTTTCTTAGACGTCATTGAGCTATTTATTGACGTTACATACCTCTGCCACGATTCTTTTTCAGCCTTTCGACGAATAAATCGTGCTTCTGCTCTTGCCTTTTTAAATGCTATAAGGTTTCCTTGGGTTGGGTACCTGCGGAAAGTTCCCCAGGCCTTATTTTGTTTCTTTTTTGCATCCCGGCATTCTTGCGTGTACCAGGCTTTGTTACTGCTATGCACAACTCCCGAAGACTGTGGAATAGCTAGTTTTGCTGCACGTATTATGCAATTAGTAAACCTTTCATTCACTTCATCTACAGTGAGCTCCTCTGAGAAAACTTCTTCCAGATTGGCTTTGGACTCGAAAAGTGGCCAGTCGGCTAAATGGAGCTTCCATCGTCGCGGTTTGCTTGGGGTGACTTTTGGTGATGATGACATGCGGATTAGTACTGGTAGGTGATCACTCCCATATGGATTCTCTAAAACTTCCCATTTAAAATCATTAAAGAGAGAAGGTGAACAAAATGACAGGTCTAAAACACTCATCTTTCCCGTGCTCGGAGAGCAGTAGGTCGGTTTACCCGCGTTTAGTAAGCAAATGTTGTTAGATAGAATAAAATCTTCAATAATTAGGCCTCGCGCATCAATTTTTTCGCTTCCCCAGAAAGGAGAGTGTGCATTAAAATCACCAACTACCACATAAGGTTCCGGTAGTTGATTTATAAGGTTTTCTAAGTCATTGAGAGCTATTTTTCGATGTGGCTCAACATACACGCAGCACACCGTGATTCTTTTAAATGTAAGCAAGGTGGCTGCCACTGCTTCAAACTGAGTGTCAAGTTTGTATTCACTAGCTGCAATATCATTCCTTACAATGATAGCAACACCACCCGAGAGCCTGCTAACGTGCTCTCGGTCGCGGCGAAAAACTTTATATTTTTTTAGTATGTTTTTATGCTGCGCACCGAGATTGGTTTCCTGAACGCACAGTGCTGCGGGTAAGAATGAAGCAAGAATGTCTTTTATATCGCTGTAGTTTCTTAAAAGTCCTCTACAGTTCCAATGAACTAAGAACGCCATTTTATATAAGGAAGGTAGAGAGACTAAGTTTTTTCTGGCCCGGTGATTCGGGCCTTTTCTTTTCTAGTTCGCTCCAAGGAGCTCCGTCGCCTGTCAGATGTTGACGGCCCCGGACGGTCGTCGTTTGTTGTGTCCATTGCGTCCTCGGACGTGCTGGACGATTGTGCAGACTGCACAGACACATTTGTGGTAGATCTCGCCGTTACTGGAGAGACCTTGGGGCCAGCTGACCTAGAGGCCCGCGCAGCCTGCTTTGGGGGTGGTGGAGCAGCCCCAGCTACTTCCACCGGGGACGTAGAGGTCCCTGCCTTAGGTGCACCGTGTGTCACCTGGGCAGGTTCCAAAGACTGTTGTGACGCCGCCCCCTTTTGCGTCACAACAGAATAAGTTGGGGTGTGAGTGGACGTGAGTTTCTTACGTGCTTCCCTGTAAGTGAGGTTTTCTTTGACTTTTAGTGTGATGATATCTTTCTCTTGTTTCCATGTTGGACAGGTTCGTGAGTAAGCAGCGTGGCTGCCCTCACAGTTGATGCAAAGATGCGTTTCGGATTCACAGTTCTCAGTGGGATGCTCGTGGGAGGCACACTTCGCACATGTAAGTTGGCCTCGGCAAGTCTGTGAGCCGTGGCCATACCTTTGGCATTTGAAACAGCGACGCGGGTTAGGTATGTACGGTTTCAGTTTTATCTTCGTGTACCCTACCTCCACAGCCTCGGGCAGTGTGCTCGATTCGAAGGTAAGGACTAAGTGCCTGGTCGGTATCTCTTTGTTATCCCGTCTGATTTTAATTCTGAACACATTGATGACATTTTGTTCTCTTAGTCCTTCAAGGAGTTCTTCTTCACTTAGGTACTTTAGGTCGTCATCTGAAATGACTCCCCTCACCATGTTTAGAGAGCGGTGTTTGGTGACATTAACTGGGCATTCCCCAAAGCTGGTTACTGTAGGAAGTTTTTCATTTTGATGATGGTACATAATTTCCAAGAGTAGGTCGCCATTTGGAAGTTTTTTGACATTGTATCCTTGGCCTATTGCTTCAGTCAATGTCTTGGTCACGACAAAAGGAGATATTTGCCTAGCTGTTTTTTGAGGGTCTTCACTGTGCACCACGTGGAAGCGTGGGAATCTGTTTGCATTCTTTAGAAAGAAGTTTGCAGTTTCATCGGTCCGTCCCCTTTTTCGGGAACGATCATTGGAGAGCAAAGAAGAAGCCATGCAGTAAGTTTTTGTTCAGCCGGGGTGGCGGCCACCCACCATGGAGCCCAACGAGGGGACGGGACAGGAACTCGCAAAGCAGACCTGCCCGCGCCAGCCGTACACCCCGACTATAACCAAATATGGCATAACGCAGGGTGGTTAGCCACACAAGGTTAACCCTCGCCGCCTGGAAGTAGGAAGAAACGAAGAAGGTAAGAGAAGACAGGACAGTTGTAAGAGAGAGGATAGGAAAGTGAAAGATGGAGGGGAGGACAGGAAAAGGCGACTGCCGATTTCCCCCGGGTGGGTC
>JAJIZL010108151.1:0-19060 GCA_023969395.1 Amblyomma maculatum | reverse complement strand
ATTAAAAGTGACTCTGACCGTTCCAACTGCTACTATGTACCACCAATTTTAACTTTTGCGTAGGGGCATCCAAATCAAGCAACATGTTTTTCGCCCTCCTTTCTCTTACAGCGGTAAGCCGTGTTGTACTTTCGACCCAAATTTGTCATACCACACAGATGCCTCTGAGTAGAGTGCTCAGTAAGGTGCCGCAAAAAAGGCGGAAGAATGCCTTCTGGTAGCCCGCACATTTACCTCCAACACAGCTATCGGAAGGATCAGCATAACAGCGACACGCCTGCTTCGACGTTCCGTGCCGACAGCTACGTTTGGCTCAGGGATCCTGCCACCAGCAAATTTCAAACGATGTGCCATGTACCCCTTCTCAGAACAAACTTCCGTCATCAACTATCTCGTTGAGCTAGTCACCCCTTCTTTCGACCACGGCCATCGTGGCTGCGTTGTGGCCAGCGTTAGTCGTCTAAAGCTGTATTTCAACCGCCTTCTTATATCTTCCTCGTAATACAAGATGGCGAGTCCTTCGGGTCGGTGGTAACGAAAAGAAGAGGAAGAACACAGCGCAGTACCATGTCTGTCACCATTGTTTGTCGGCGGCACCCATTTCTTTCGCACTGAAGCTACAGCCGGGGGCTGGCGTTTCCGATCTGCCTATAATGAATAATCTCTCCGCATTCTGTGTTCAAAAATTTGAATATTTGCACAACCCTACCATTGGTTGAATTAATAACACATTATTTTATAAGGAAGCCTCAGAATAAGGTATATATGTATGCTACTTCGACTGAGCAATATTTTTCTTGGAACGTGTAAAAACTATAATCTCAAACAATGTATAAAACATTGTATAATTGGCTTTTGAAATTATATTGTTAAAAAGTTTACACCAACTATACAATAACCAAGTCGCGTTGAGTTACAGGCAATTGTTGGTTGGAAAAAATATTATAAAAGCAGGACAACGTGATGATATAAGAGTGCAGAAAATTTTTGTAAAACTTAAATGACACGCACCCTTACTAAATGTGCCATAATAAAAAATACTTTTGCTTCTATGAAATGAATTTCTAACCTAAATATATTGCCACATTGTAATAAGGTTTTTTGAATCTCTTAAAACAATAAGATGTTAAAAGGCAAATACATAGCCTGGTGCATATCGAACTTCAATTGCTTCCTTATTTTTGTCAACTTTTAAGGTGCTAATGTGGTGATATATTAAACCAGGAGAATCAATATCTGCCACACCTCTAAGAAATGTTGAATTTTTTTTACTGTCGTGCTGATTACAATATAGCATTTAGTAATCAGAGCATTGTAATCTGCCTATCAATAGCCCTGGCCATTACAAACAGCACGCTTTGAAAACCATACCAAAAATTCAGAATTGCGCTTTGGTCGGGCATAACCTTAAGAAACCTAAAAATTAAATCGGTAATATATGCAGGAAAAACGACAAGTGTACTGTAAATTAAAAGGAACAATTTTAGAAGTCATGAAGATATATCATTGCATTTTTTTGTTTGCCTACTCAAACATAGAAAATTGTTTATTCTTTAGCCATACGTACGCCATAAGGACGGAACCTCTAAAACTCAAATATTCACACGCCCTGTTTATGTGCAGTATAAAGAGGGAGGTATGTATGATTTCGCCTGTGATCAGGAACACTTCCTCCTTAAGCTTCTAGCCTTTGTCTTTATGCACAAGTGCTGAATTAAGAGAGCCACTTTTATTAGGATGCTAAACCCCCATTCGCTAGGTTTCCTTTTTCTCGAACAGAGTGTATTGTGGGGCTAGTTGGTCAGGCATAGTTAAAAAAAACGTAGCGTTAAGACAGGACTATAGGGAGACGAGTACTGGACAGGGCTACATAATAAAGTGAACGGAAAGGTACGACCGAAAAACGTCCCAACAATAAGAAACAATACGCATGCGCATACCTTGAAAATTGACAACATCCTTCATTGGTAATCTAAACACCGAAACGAAAAAAAAAAGAACAGTTAATGCTCATGAAATGCGGTACAAGCTCAGGTACGTCTTAAAACGTTTTTCTTTATGCATACGATAAACAAACGGTGTGCCAATTCATGTGTCACTACTGTATTTCACAGTCTCATGCGCTTCCATGGTTGCTCTTGCCAACTGATTTTTAACGCCTCTCAAGATCGTATACAGTTCAGGACAGGAAAGCTGTTTTTGCAGCTCTTGCAGTGGTTAGGCAAAGGCACATCATTTTTCAAGAGCGGATACGACGTGTCTTCTAAAGAGTTCTATGAATATTGCTACAGCAGCTTACTGGGCTTATCATTTTTCAAGAGCGGATACGACGTGTCTTCTAAAGAGTTCTATGAATATTGCTACAGCAGCTTACTGGGCTCAACCAGACGCCCGACACATCCGTCTAAGAAGGCTCGATCGAACATTTAAATTTAATGTTCCGCGTGATAATCCGCGTCATCAGACATGCTTGATACATAGACATCGTTTAAACGTGGCATTCACGCGCAAGTACTTACATTTAATTGGACAGATGGACTCACCGGAATGTTCAACTTGTGGCATCCCAGAGACTGTGGACCATGTATTATCGGTGTGCCCAGAGTATGCGAACGAAAGAAATGTGCTAGCGCTGCTTCCTTAAAGCGTTTACACAAGAGGCCTCTGTCGGAGGAACTGCTGCTGGGCGCTTGGCAGGACAAGGGGAAGGGCGTCCAGGCAGTGCGCGCTCTTTGCCGTTATTTGAGCGCCAGCGGACTTGATTCACGCTTGTAAAGCAAGCGGCTGTGTCTGTATATATATTTCATATGCCTTCTCCCACATCGTCACCCATCATAACCTTCTTTCCTCTCTCCTTCCCCTTCCCCAGTGCAGAGTAGCAGGCCAGATTTGAATTATTCGGGCCAACCTCTCTGCCTGTTCCTTTCAATAAATCCATCTATCTTGACGAAGTGAGGAGGCATGTTTCTCAAGACTCCCGTTAAGAAAACAAACCGCAAACTTCCTTTTCGGTTCACCTGCAGGTACAAGTGCCTGTGGCGACTAGACGGGGTTTTTGTTTGTAGCTTTTTCTTAAGATCATCAGCAGCTGCTACAAGAACTTTGTCAGGGAAGGCTGCTTCCTTAAGTCTTTGCACCTGAGTCTGGAAAATATTACCCACTTTGTTCCGACAAGACTTGAGGAGAGAAGACCTAAGGCATGTGGCTGCTATGCCTCGCTTAATAAGCTTCGAATGCGAGGAGTCGTTAGGCCGTAGCGCTTTTTTAGAGCGATGCTCATAGGCCAAGAAAATGTGACCGACAGGATTAAAGTACAGGTGAATATCTAAAAACTGAATGGAATGATGAGCCGGAAGTTCATTGAAAACTTTCAGTGAATTCTTTCCTTTGAATCTAGTTAGGTCCGAGTCTGCAACTACACCCTGGTCATCAACAAGGGAAAGATTAGGTACAACAAGGAATTCGTCGGCATATTTAAAATACGTACAATACGCTCATCACTCAAATCGGAATGAAGCAAACGCCAAACTTAGCTAAAAAAGTTCGCACAGCACAGGGGTAACAGTAGAGCAAATGCAAATTCCACTTTCCTGAACATGAAAATGTTTTCTCTAGCTAATAATCGTGAATTTTTTTTACATTAGGTGGAGTTCTAGAAAGGAATCAATAATAACACCGAATGAATTATGAAAAGACACAGGTCCCACCTCTTGTTATAAAAACCATACCGTGTGCAAGAAACCTCTGTAATTTCTACACTTCCTGCTTTGTCGGAATGTGTTAATATCAATTTCATGACTATTGACTACAGAGAAATATTTTGTATACCATTTTGTTTCATCTATATGTACGTATATAAGAAGAGAGCAAATAGTTTTTGTGAAAGTATGCTTTACAGCCTTGTGACATCCGTGAGCACTGAGGTGTTCCCTTCTTGGAGTTTTAAGCGAGAACCAATATTCTTCTTCAATAAAAGCGTATTTGCTGTAGTATGTGACGCCTTATGGTAAAGATGTCTCCTAGCGAATCATAACAAAGTTATATAAAGACATAAAATATGATTTACCATCACATGGCGCCACCTACCTTAGCAAGCTCTTGTTCCACTTCAACAATGTCACGGATTGTCTGTTCAATTGGAGTACTTTTATCCCCGTCTGTCTCTAGAGACGTCTCATCAGAAGTGCCAGTCGAAGCCATCACGCTTTGAGATGTTTTAGAAAAAAGGTCAAGTACTGATCGCATGAAAGCCTTGTACCTTCTGTACTTTTCACTATGTTGCGATTTGTTGATATCTTTCATGACTCCCGGGTACGGAGCGAAGTGTGGGACGAGTATGTTGGCCTGCAAAAGGAGGTGAAGAACATTAGTTGCTACGTTATGCCATGTCATACAAGTGCCCTAGTTTTCTGAACCTTAAAATAGCACTAACTGGTATTTAATAGTAGAATGTCCTGGCTGCAGGGCAAAGGGTGTCACTGTTACAAATTCACGTGACTTTTTTCGAGAAAACACTGCCACTTACTTTCGCATATTGTCTAGCCTCTCTCATAATACTCTCTATGTCTTGTACTTTGTTTAGGCTCACACCAAACAGAATTAGAGGTCCATGTAGTCAGGATTTCACTAGCATAGAGAACTGAGGAAACATAACAGTAGTGCGAAGTTCGCGTACCAACTTCCTAAACGTTCCCCATTATGATATATTTCTGTTCTCAAACACAGAAAGAATATGTCGCAGTAGGTTCAAAATTTAGTCGTATTATTTATTTCTTTCATTTTGCTACATCCGGCCATTACAGGTGTCCTTCAACATAGCTTGAGCGAAATTTTAGCTTGCTTGTTACAACTGTAGACTTATGGCTCTGGCATTACCACTAGTCATAACACCCATGTTCAATACCTAATATTTTATTTTGCTTCTCGGTTTCGGTTCTTTCCTGCGCATATGAATTCAACTGCCGAGAGTTTGATTACTGGATTAAAGCAAATGCACTGCAAATTTTGTTTCTACAAAAAGGATATTATGTCGTGGTGTTTTACTTTATAAGCCAATGAATCAAGCTGATTTGTTTTACAGAAAGGCAGATAACGAAAGCGATACCAAAAGTTTGCGAGATCAATGTAGAATATGCAGTGGAGAAATACGAAAGCCGGCGCTTAGCTGCTCCTCATGGTACATCGCGCGCCCTTTGTTGAGCATAACCAGGATTCCGTTAAACGCATCAAATTTCACCGGCGTTCTATATTAGGTTTACATGAAAAGAAAGGCACAGTATTTCACTTTCGGAATCTCGCTCACATATCTCGCGGAAAAATCTTGCCGACGCGAGATTTTCACCATGAACATAGAAAGGATTTCGGCATAATAATTGGTTCGCAAGAAGAAAAAGCCTGACTCTGTGTCATGCTTGTCTGTGTACACTTGAAGTATTTTTGGGGTACCGTCAAGCCCACATATCGCCGAACTGATGTTCGACTAATCGGGCTCGTGTAGCATTCGCGTCAAAAGCACCAACCGCGCCATTCGTTACCACTTTTCATCAATAATTTCCACTACCCATACATGTAGAGAGCTAAGTCTGGATATGCAGCCAGCTTTAAGCAGGGAATCTTGAACGACGTTGCAAGTCGCTCCACTCTATTGTAGCAGGCCTGCGGATGGAGATGAATGGACGATAAACGAGTGGGCTCACGAGAAAAGCACTATAGTTGGGGGTACTTCGTGACGTATGAATGCTTCCTCTGAATGCTCGCTTCCGATTTCTGTTCCTTTATATTTGTGCACGGCGCCATAAAGCTGGATTTATGCGGAAGCATGTTACACTGCAAACGTCACCATGAGAAACCACTGTCCGCGATTTTGTATTCACATGATCGTGTAGGCGTTTTCGTTTGGTGCACCCATGTATCGACAGTGGACAAGTGAAATGGGAAAGCAACGATCGGGGAAATTAAATTGAGGACAATTTTTCAACAGCACAAGAGCCGACTGTACACATGGACGGTCTGTACAGGAATCAGATCGATTATATTCTTTGCCGGCAGAGATGGAGAAGCGCTATACAAGCACTAAAAACAAGGCCTGGGGCCGATTGTGGCACCGATCATCAGCTTCTTGTTGCCAAAATTAAGCTTCGATTGAGGAAAATGCAGCAAACTAGAAGGCCTTTCAGGTATGATCTGGATCAAATTCCATTAGAATATGCTGTGGAAGTGAGGAATCGATTTCAAGAATTAGATCTAGAAGACAGAGAGCCCGAAGACATGTGAACTGATGTTCGTGATATAATACAAGAAGTTGCTACTAAGGTAGTTCCAAAGCAAACGAAATGCAAGAATCAAACTGGTTATATGAAGAGGCTTTGCAAATAGCTGAGGAAAGGAGGATGACAAAAGTTATGGGGGAAAGAGACAGATACAAGGTTCTCAATGCAGATTTTCAGAAAATAGCAAGGAGAGATAAGAATGCCTTCCTCAACATACAGTGCCAAGCAGTCGAGGACAACAGCCAATTAAGGAACACAAGAGCCCTGTATAAGACAATCAAAGATATCAAAGGAAGCTTCTGTGTTCAGCTGGCCGTGATAAAGGACGAACGAGGCAAGGACCTCATTGAAGCCTCAGAGATAAAGAGGAGGTGGCAGGAATAGACAGAAGAACTGTACAAGAAGGACCCGAATGTGCAAACCCAACATAAGACGGTTGTGATTACTGATATCGAGCTGGGCATCCTGAAGAGTGAAGTTGAATGGGCCTTAGCCAGCCTTGCAAAGAACAAAGCTAGAGGAATTGATGGCATTCCAGCTGAGTTGCTTCAAAACCTCAACCATGACGCTGTTAACATTCTGCATACATTATGTCAGAAAATTTGGACAACCCTGCAGTGGCCACAGGATTGGAGGAGGTCAGTTTACATCCCCATTCCAAAGAAAGGCAGTGCCAAAGATTGTTCCAACTACCGCACGATTGCGCTTATTTCGCATGCTAGCAAGGTGATGTTGAAAATCCTCCAAGGAAGGCTGCAGCAGTATGTGGATCGGGAGCTTCCGGACGTGCAAGCTGGGTTTCGCAAGGGCAGAGGAACTAGAGACCAAATTGCCAACCTTCGCTGGATCATGGAAAAAGCAAGAGAGTTCCAGAAACCCATTTACTTCTGCTTTATTGATTATGCGAAAGCGTTTGACTGCATAGATCACAGCAGCTTGTGGCAAGCTCTCCAAGAGATGGGAGTTCCAATTCACCTCATCTGTCTCCTCAGGAACCTGTATGAAGGACAAGAGGCCACAGTCAGAACTGGGCATGCTCTTACTGATTGGTTTCCGATTGAGAAAGGAGTGAGGCAAGGCTGCATACTGTCGCCCTGCCTATTTAACCTATATGCAGAGTGCATCATGAGGAAGGCCGGTCTGGACGAGGCTTCAGCTGGAGTGAAGATTGCTGGAAAACGCATCAACAACCTTAGATATGCGGATGATACCACTTTAATGGCAGAAAGTGAAGTGGAACTCAGGAGACTTCTGATGCGCGTACAAGAAAACAGTGAGAAGTTTGGGCTTAAACTGAACATTAAAAAAACAAAGATCATGGCGCCTTGCCCTATCAAGTGCTGGAGCATCAATGGACAAGAAGTGGAAGCTGTGACAGATTTTCTCTTCTTGGGCTCCAAGATTACTTCGGAAGGGGACTGCAGCCATAAAATTATGAGACGCCTGCTTCTGGGAAAGAGAGCAATGGTTAGTCTTTTCCGCCTAGTAAAGAGCAGAGACATTAGTCTTTCAACCAAGATCCGTATAACTCGTGCTATGGTCTTTCCGATTGTGATGTATGGATGCGAGAGTTGGACCGTGAAAAAGGCTGACCGGCGAAGAATTGACGCGTTTGAATTGTGGTGCTGGCGAAGATTCTTGAGAGTTCCTTGAACTGCCAGAAGATCAAATCAGTCGATATTGTCGACCATAAACCCTGACTTCTCATTGGAGGGTCAAATTCTTAAGGTAAAGCTCAGCTACTTTGGTCATCTGATGGGAAGAGAGGAGTCGCTGGAGAAAGATTTGATGTTGGGAAAGGTTGAGGGTCGCCGAAGAATGGGTAGGCAACGAACGCGATGGTTAGATGGCATCCTCGAGGCACTGCAGATGAAGTTATGTGATGTTAGGAAGATAGTGAGAGACCGGAAAGCGTGGCTTGTCATGGTCTATAGGGTCACGAAGAGTCGGACACGACTGAACGACTGAACTGGGATTCTGAGAACTTGCTCCTTCATAACTCCTGTTCTAGCGCACAGATTTCAGCAAGTGTTTTTGATTCCAGCTAGTGTTTTCCAAATAAGGTTCTCTTTAACTAATGGCATATTGCTACCGATGTTATAATTAACAGAAACAAATCTTGCACCACCGTTTTGGACGCGTTTAAGCTTTTCTATAACATTACAGCTTTGTGAGTACCCTACCGTGCAAGCTTGCTTCAGTACCGGATGAAAATTTGTTATTTAATGCTGTTCTACTTTCTGGGGCGCTCTATAAAAATTACGTATAACGAGGTTTAGCATAGGAAATTCCCGTAAGGTTTAGTATTCAGCCTGTCTGTTCCATGTGAAAGTTTCTGAAAAATGAACACCGAAATATTTTTAATGATTTACCGTTTAAAGTATTCCATCGATATTATGGACTCATCTCACAAGAAAACTTTACAGGTTAATGACACATTTTGACATTATGCGCTGTTTAAGGATATGCTGCACTTAGCGCACCAAGCATGAATTTTGTTCCGATCCCTCTGGTACTTGTTAGCATTGCGATCATTTTCTACAATCCTGCAAATGACACACTCATCGGCCTATAACCTCATTTTAAATTTTAGATATTGTAAAATTGATTTATAAAGCCTAAAATAGCAAAGGCCTCAAAACAAAAAGAAGAAAATGGTGCATTCTGCGCTCAGTATTTTTCGCGAGTTGCTTCGATGCAAGAAGCAATGTTTTTGTAGCGCTCGGATCTTCGCATTGTCCAATCGCTCTATTCGCACACAGCCATAGTTTACCTTCCCATATAAATGTATCGACATACTTTTGTTTGTGCAAAAGGCATTGATCTATAGTGACACTTATTCTCGGGCTTTGCATCACGGCGGTATTCAGTACTGTATTGTTTCACAATGACCTTTTGGTGACCTGGAATAAACCAGTGTTTTATAAGAACTCTGGACTTGCTACACATCGGGCCTTACCATACCTCGTGGACCCGTTCTCTGAATTACGGGGTCCTCAAATTCTCGCAGCTTTGTTTGCAAAAAAATATATCAAGGGTAATAACAACAGGATCAGAAACATGTGCAGTTACAGTTAGAATTGCGGGATATGCGAGCATCATATATGAAAATGATCTGAGGAAGCCCCTGTAAAATACTATTTTTATTTCTTGCACGCTTTCTCAAAGTGAAACCACATTCCGTTGAAAACAGCCTCGTATTTCGCTTACCTTTAAAAGATACTTTCCAGTTTTTACTTCAGGCACAACCAGCAAGGTATTCAGTGGCCGCAGGCCTGTTCCCCTGAGCACTTCAGCATAGGTCTTCTGAGCTGTAGAAACTGGCCACATGTCAATTCCGAATGATTTCAGTATGGTCAGGAGCTCGTCTTTTATTTTATTTTTTTCTTGTTCCTCTTGCTTTTTGTCAGCATCTGAAAAAGCAAGACAAAAGGCAACATGATCACTCAGAAAGCATCAAAATAATATTACATTTCATCTCCTTGCTCAAAGGCAGCACGAAACATGCACAGCTGAGCTGATCTTGTAAAACCTTGTATTTATTAGCAAGCGGTACAGCTCAGCTCAATTTGGAGAAAATTGAAACCAATTCACCATTGAATATCAGCCTGCATTTGATACACAAACCACATAAAGGTTTTGTATAAACTCTGGGATAGGTTTGTATTTCAGGGAGCGAGCTTTTGTAATAAAGAGATGGCAGGGTACAGGAGCTGTCATGCTTACTTTCACAAAATCTTCATAAACTAAATGAAAATACTTATTTATATATTATGTTCTTTCGTTACGTTGGAATTTTCAGTCCCACTAATACATCTTCTGACTTAATGAAAACGGTTTTATTGTTACGGGGTGCCAAGACGTTGAACACAGAAAAAAAAAACAGAGATGTCCAATAATGATGAGACGGTTTTAATGAAAGAAGAGCCTGCCAAAAGCAAACTGCTTGCTTCTTCATCCGTAACATCGTCCGGGGTAACCAACTGATCATCCCGATCATGGACGAGAAAAGTTATTGCCTACGGTGACATCCATGACATGATAATTGGCCTTACTCGATGGTTGAAGATTGTGGGCGATTTTTCTGCCCGAGGCATGCGCGCGACAAACACACAGTGGGCCATGTAACAAACATCCTTTATCTCACGTTAAGCGCGGGCGTCGTCGAGGCTGTCCGGGGTCGTCGTCCGGGTGGCTGCGGGTCCTTCCATGGAGAGAGCCAGGAGCGAAGCGGGAGCGACGAGCCAGGGACCAGGAAGCGCCAGGGACCAAGAAGGGCGAGACCGCGGCGCGTGCCTTCTTTTATAGCCCCCTCGCGCGGGACCGGTTATCCCCGAACGAGCGGGGAGAGGAAAACAGGCACCGCGCAGGGAGCATTGGGATAGTGGCGCGGCCTTTGAATGCGCGGCGCGCACGGGCATACGGATACGTGGTGCAGGGCCCCACAAGATAAAAGTGGAGTAAGGACCTGATGAAACCTAACCAGAATGAATTCGGGTCTCAGGTTGCAAAGATCCGATGGTCGACACTCCGGTACACTACGCATGGCATGGGCAGAGGTGATGTCCTCATGGTGAGGCAGTGTCTCGGGTCGTTGAGGTCTTTTACCGCACTTGGGCAGGTGGGGTAATCTATACGACCGAGCCTTTCGTCTCGTCATGTCTTGTCGTGTTGGCAGCGTCTCAGGTCAGTAAGATCATTTGGCTGCATTTCTCCATCGTCGTGCCGTGTAGCGAGCGTCCCAAGTAACCACCGCATACCGCGGAAGCAGATGCGGTGCGCCGAAGCTCCAGGCTAAGATCAGGAATGAACTACACAGTACCTCGAACCAAATTTTTATGGGGCGACAAGGCGATGAACATAGGGAAAGAGAACTGAGAGATGTCCGATAACAATGAGATGTTTTTAATGAATGAAAGTGGGCCTGCTGCGAGCTCTGCTGGCTGCGCAATTGTTAGCTTCTTTTTTGTCCCTAAGGATATTACCAATAAGCACGCCTCAGTTTACAACCAACATCGAGGCCTAGGGCGCGGACGCATGCTGCTTACAACATCCGAAAGCGCATCGCACTAGAATAGCTTGTGGCTACCCCAGTCTAGCATCTAGCCTAAATCTAAAATTTAATGAGTTACATTTCCATCAATTTTCGCCATTGTCTGCGGAGCGATTTAGCAAGGCTATAGGCAGATGTTTCATGCAGTGGATGTCTTAGACGTAACTTGAAATAAGACGCTACAAGCATTGAAAGCAATCTGATAAGTTCAGCTTATCAGTAATGGTTAACGAACTAGATGCCGATAACTTCATGTGAATAGCTTACCAGGGGTTAGGGCGGATAAAGCATATACAATGTCCAAAGGTTGTCCACTATGCCTCTAAATTTTAACATAGAGTAGGGCAAGCAGAAATTCTTGAATCATGCTTTATGTAGAAACATGAATAATCGCTACCGTCTTAGGAAGGGTAAGGAGATGATCACTGTTCTGTTCAATAGTCGGTTATGCCGGCACATTTTTGACTGTCGAGAAGATGGTCGCGAGAATTCAAGAAGTTATATATCAGTTAACAATCGTGTAAAAATTAAGACCAGTGTGGAAATCACGTTGTAGAGAATGCAATACAGGTGACCAAATACTGAGCAAGGCTTGCTTAGGTTCCAGGAAGTGCAGCAAAAGGTGATTGCAGTGCGCCTCCGAAAATCATTCATGAGTACTGATTGCCTTTTACATAAACCTAAGAAACAACTGAAGTCTCAAAGCGCCTGGAAGACGCGGCTAAAATTACATATACTTCTTTACATATATAGATTTTCGACAGTAGAAAATGTGGATGTGATTCACTTGCGGAGATGGCTACGTGCTTGGTTATTTGATGTGCAGGTACAGCAAGCAGCTGTTTTTCTCAAAGTAGTCTTGAGTTTGGGATGGTGTGTAGGAAAGTGATAAAATGGACAAAAACTTTACTAGGAGTTAGTCATTAAATGCAAATTTTTTATATAATCGTCTAAGAAACACTGACACTTTTACAGAGGAGGTCACTGACAGGGATAGGATTGATTTCATTATGAGTCTTTTATCAGCAAATAAGCGGCATTTAATTTCAATGGAGAAAGACAAACCGGATAACTTCAAGCGGTGAAATCAAAAGTGAGAAAATTATATATATAGAAAACGTAAACCAGGTCGTGGGATTCCGAGAACATACAATATAACGAAATCTAGCATTCCGAAGACGTCCATGCAGTGTGGGAAACCATGGGGGAGAGTTTCGATCAGAAATGTATTGAGAAAAGGTGGCCGGCCTTAATACGCAATGGCTAATGACATTGAGGAAACTCGAGCCTTGGAGGATCCTTTTTATATGTGAAGAAAGAAGCAATGACAAACGAAAATGTTAGCGGCACCATAGCATGCGTCAACTGCATACTACATGCGAAATAATTCTACAGCAGATTCAGCACAGCCTTCTGTTTTAAAAATCATTATACTACGCGCGAATTTCTCAAAGATAGAACATAAAACGTCATCAGGCGAAAATTCGAAGTGCACAGGAATAAGCTATGATTTTTAAAAAAAGTGGAGGGTGCCTAAAAGACGAACACAGCAAATCATAATTTCATGTGTTCGCCTTTTAAGCGTACAGTAGCATTTAAAATGATATGTACAAACTAGATTGTAAAAACCTAATTTAAGCTATGATTACCCCAAGAAGACCTGCGCAAAGGTATTTGTACAATATCTTAACAATTATGTTTAGTCAGTGCTCCTATCCCATGACATACATCCTCTAAAACCCCGTTGCTCGGATGTTAGACATACCTTGGCAACGCATTTGCAGCTCTGAAGAAATCAGATTATTCATATTGCCGCGTAGCTTTCGCTCTTTTTACAAAACCTTGTGAGCTACCCTAATCTTGGCGTATGGCTGCGCGGCGTCTTCATCTCTCGGACCATCGACCACGCGGTTCAGCTAGCTTTTCCTGCTAGCTGAGGCTCTAAGGGAGCACTTCAGGTGAGGGTCAAAGGAAGTACCTTTGCAAGACAAACAGAACCACCTTTGCAGGCTGCGAGGTTAGAAACTGGGTTTGGGCCCACAGCGGAGGAGGGGCGCGCAGCGGGGTTTACGGAGCTTCTCCCAAATGCACACCCCTGGAAAAGCCGAGCGCCACGCCAGGGGAGCTTTGCTGTTTTGCTTCTTGCGGCATTTCTTGGTGATGTCTGATGAACTTGCTAATTGGTATCCCATGTTTGCTGAACATGGTGATATCAGCGACACTGCTCGTCAGCCTCGAAGATGGCACACACATCATTAAAGCCAGTGCTCACATCCGACGCCTACAACTCAAATTTGAGCGACTAACTGCACCAGTACGAGCCATAATAATTACTAAGGTCATCTGAACAGCTGAGTACTCTGGCAACGCATATCCGTTCGTTTTTCGTGCACCCCGAGCCAGCCCCGTCATTGTTTCATGGCGACCGTTTAATGGTGTTGCACACTGCTTGACAAGTTACAACTAATTATCCGCGCTCAGTGAATGGCACGGCGAGGAGAGGTTGCGGAACGTGTACTTCGCTCTGCAAGGCGGCACAGACGTGGTATGTGAACCTCAAGGCTTTTTTTTTCAAACTCAGCACCTTTGCGCCGTGCATTGCTCGCAAAATTAAGCTCGAGTGAGCGAAACAACTGTAGAGATTTGAGTTCGCTCTCAGTCACAACAGTGAAAGGAGTGCGTGGCTGTGAGCGATGATCGAGCACCTCATGTGTGGGAGGAAAGAGCAGAAGTTTGGTGGCCTCTTTCACAAACATGCAACAATCGTCGCCGCTTTCGTCAAGGAAACCACATGTATGGAACGTTCAATGCAGAAGCGAAGTGGACTATACGGCCGTCTGACAACTGTAGCAAACAAACACTACTGCGCGTCCGTGCCAGTCGCAGGGCACTAGGGGCGATAATCTTGCGAAGCATTTTCGTCGAAGACATGCAAAACCTTTGTTTCGATGCAGCGTCTTCAAATTCATTCTACCGGGGCTTTTATCCAGGATGAAATACGACGAATGGTAGGAACGCCTTTAGCGCGACTACAAGACCAATACATCATGTCTTATAGGGTTGTGCTGCCATAACCTTTCCCGAGTCGACCACTTTTCCACCCATTGGCGGATCTTCACACCGGTACCTGCGCCCTGTCATGCACCAGGTGGACTGACGTCCGGCTATCAGGCAAGTGCACTTGTAGGGCACGCAAAACCGGCTGCCGCTCCGCTTTCACTGCATGGAGCCCGGACCCAATTTTTTCGATTACCACACCCGATTATAGATTTCAGAGGATTGGCACCGGATGCGCCCCTACTCTGCTATGATTAAAGACCGCATGGCATAGTGGATTACGTGGACGCTCGCGAGCTACCCCTGATTTCTCAGCAATGGCAGTACCGATCATCACCCCTTAGGTGCTTCGTTTCACCCAGATGACCGTCCTCCTCTGCAAATTCAGAGGCAATCGCCAGGAAACCTATACTCCGTGACCTGCGGATATGAGGCCGCCACTAACTCCTCAGATTTACCAGCTTTCACCGGACGATTTGACGCGGAGGCCGTAGCGGGGACGATCTATCCCAAGACCTCATCGATGTTTTAGGACGCATAGTTTGTGCAAAAAAATCATGTACCCACCAGCAGATTTAACTTGACCGCACAACTCTATCTAGATGCTACTAGCTGCCACACACCAGAAGGTCCTGACACTTCGTTCTGGACCAATGAAGGGCACCGCCAGTGGCCATGTGATTACGCCCATCACCCTCCGTACTTGACGAACACATATTCATGAGTATACTTTCACTCGCACCATAGCCGCCTTATAAGAGTGCTCTAAAGATCCAATTATCGACATGGATTCGTTTCACGAGTAGGGTTAAGTTATCGACTATTGGCAACTCATGGAACGTTTCCATGTCGAGCGTGTCATCGAAAACGACACAGAGCTCCGCAGAGTAACGTTGCGCGATTGGGACGACTACATTAGAATTCTTCCGCGAGAGAGAAAGTTTGTCACATGGAAGTTTGATGACAGCACCAGCACATATGGCATCGCTGAAGTCAACATCCCGCCACTGCAGCAGTTGGGAAAATTGGTATCTATCTCTGGCAAATCAGTACTGAACAACTGGACAATAAACGAGTGCTGACTGCACGGCCGACAGCTTTGACGACGAGGAAAATGAGAGTTGAGGAGTCAAGTTTAAATCACTGAAAAGAGTTCCGCCGTGGTGGCGCAATGGCTAAGATTCCCGACTACTGTCCTGGACTATCCGGGCTCCATCCCGACCGCCGACGGCTGCATTTCGATGCTGGCAAAACGGAAAGGCGTTTCTGTGCTCTGCGATATTAGTACAAGCTAAATAAAGATAACGAGGTGGTTAAAATCAATCCACAGCCCACCTCTACATTCCTTTTTCTCTCTTTCCAAATTCATTCTTACCTTCCTCCTTATCCTTAGTGTGAGGTTCAGGTGTTCACTGAATGTGTGACAGATACTGCGTCTCTCCTTTCCTTTGAACCAGTTACCATTTTTCTTAAAGAGCCCGAAGAACCAGAAAGAAAATTAGCCAGAACTGCAGCTTGGGCAAGTTGGTTTTATGGAAACACAGCGCGAAACGAAGGGACAAGAAATAGGCAGTGAGTGTGCACAGCAAAAACCATTGATGATGAGCGAAGTGAGAGTTTGAAGTCGACAGTGAAACGCCTAAAGGAGACAGGTGTACAAGACATTTAACTCATCTTGCTCATTGTCAATGCTTTTTGTCATGCATGGTCAGCGTTTGCCTTTTGTCGCATTGTTCCGCGCTTTTTTCCACAAGGAGATAGCCAATTTGTTCAATCTGGTGTCCTGGCTACATTCATTTCTAGCACCTCGGGCTCTTGCAATGTTTCACTTTAGAATTCAAACTCACCTTTCTTTTGTCATAAATGCTGTATGCCGTACATGTTCAGCGCTTGCTTCTTGTTCGGTTGTTGTGCGCTGTTTTGCTGTAAACGAGATAGTCTAGCTCGGCGCCTCGCTGAACCTGCCAATGGTTGGTTGATTGGTTTATGAAGTTTAACGTCCCAAATGACTAAGGCTATGACATACGACATAGTGGAGGACTCAGAAAATTTCGACTATCTAGGGTTTTTTAATGTGCACTCAAATTGTATAGCACACGGGCGCCTTAATTTCGTCTCCATGAAAAAGTGGCCGCTGAAGACTGGACTCAATCTCGCATCTTTTGGCACAGCATTCTGGCGCCTTATCCCCTGCACCACCACGGCGGGGGAAGCCTTCCATTGGTTGAACCGAAATTCCAGTTATGAAATTTAACGTGGAACCTCAGCCTTTTGACTGCGAAAGCAAGATTGCTCATTTTGAAGAACTTGCAGTTTACCGGCGCTGCGCTCTAACACGTCGGAATTCGAGGATGCGACACCTAAAATAATTACTGCTGACGTGAATCCGCACCTCTTGGTCAGTCAGCACCGTAGCACATAAAATCTTGTAAATGCCTTCCATGGGTGTTTTGGCTTGGGCAGCAGGTATCACCAACTCGACGGTTCAATATACACTGCTTTTTGTTGAGAGTGAAAGCAAGAAATATTTATGCACTTCAGACACTGCAAATAGTGCTTCAGTTGCAGCCACGGCTCTGGTGCAACACGTGCACATTAAAAGCCGGTCTGCACTTTCATCGAGTCATAAAATAACTTCAAACTCCATCCAGACCCAGCACGCCGAAACACAATAGACTAAAATTACGTACCCTATTACAATGGCAAATGAAAAATAACTTAAAATGCATGACTCGGCGTATGAGCAAAGGCTCAGCCTCCTGAGAAAACGGTGAATTTCAAGGTTTTGTGCCTAAAAAATAGCCTACGTAACAATTTTCTTTACTTCTGTTTGTAAAAAGACTTCGTCGACTTACTTTGAGAACGTTTCTCCGCAACATGAACGTTATCAGAACGTGCTTTTCAGCCTACTTCTTATGCCTACCGTAATTCGGGGAGTTTACATTCCGGTATGTGACACTTAAATACATTCAAAGACGAACGGGCTATTGTTTGTGCCTCTTTCTTGATAGGCCTTCTCCTCAGGAGCCTACGCACGTAAAGCAATCATTCAATCTCAGTTAGAAACCCGTCATAGAGGTAGCTGGTTCAAGAAGTTAAAACAAAATAAACGTTGATACATAAATTGTTATAAAGAACCGAAAGCACCAGCACCGGTCTGATTGCGTCGGGCTTTGTCACTGTACGTATGATTTATTCAAGATTTATTTCGAGGTACGGAATAAGAGGAAGGTAAATTACGGTGTGCAAGAAGTTAATTGCAGCCGTAAAATGAAGACCTGTCTTATGTCGCACGACCTCTCACCTACCTTGTAAACACAACTCATAGATTTCTTTGGCTTGCGCTTTCAGGTCTTTTCCATCACCATCTGGTAGGCTTGTGTGTTCTTGAGGCTTTTGTTCTAAAATTCCTTTGAAAAGTGGTAAAAAAAAATAACAGTCATGAACATGAACCCAAATCGTTTTGCTCTGAACTTCCGTTGCGACTCAGATGCAAATTAATTACAACGTGACATCTTCTACGAAATGCATTCAGTCTTAACAAAATTAATGCAGCTGCCATGCTTGCGATAGGAAGATAAATTGTATAAAGAGTACGATTAAAGCTAATAAGAATTACAGCAGTTTGTTTTTGAAACATATATCATTGTGGAAAATGCACGACGCTTATTCTGTTTGCGTATGCTGAGGTTTACGAAGATATTTATAGAAATAATATAGCATAGACACAAACTGTAAAAAGCACTATGATCTAATATTGTTTCACTCTCTACTCGGGTTTATAACACAATATCTCAGTTGAGATAATGACGGATGATTTTAGTTTGCTAACGAGCAAAGAACCGAATTGAGTACTGCAGCCTACAAGGCTGTTTAAAAATATGTAAAACCATAAACTAGTGAAATAGTAAATCTCAAGAAGGGAGAGCATACATACGCGTAGTTTTGTGTTTGTAATTTAGGATTCATATAGCAAAAGAAGACACTAGCCGAAGCGGGAAAAGTTTCCTAAGGATATTGGCTTCAATTTTGAAGTTTTCGGGACGGTACAGATGTTCTATGCACCAAGAGGCGCTATCCGTAGTGATGGTAAAATTATTCTAACTTTATTCGGAAAGATAGGTGGCGGAGTGTGAATTTGTGTATATATATATATATAAATATATGCAGCAAAGATTTATCCTCCTTTTCTGGTTTATGCTTTGAAATTTAAATTACCTACCTGCATCACAGAGCTGTTTTTCATGGAAGGGGGAAACATTCATGGGAATTTCTGGAATTTAATATAGCCATTCTTTGAGAAAAATGCCCTGAACAAACGCTTAAACTGAATAGCTTGGTACGTTTTATAAGCCAGATTTGTTTATTTTAGACAAAAATGTATGTTCCTTGTTAAAGGAGCCGTATGCCCTAGCCAAAATATAATAAACATTTCATTTCTGGAGCCTAGAGAAGGCATTCAGGCAAGTCTTCGACACTGCAGGTCCGTTCGGTATGAACAACACCTGATGTAAAAATTTGTGGCCACTTTTTATGAGGGTCTGCAAATAAAAATATTTAACACGTTTGCAACAAAATGCAAGATATTTCTAATAAAAACAAATATTAATGTTCTGGGATTTGGTTTCTTAGTACAGCTCCCTCACCTATTTTAGAGTTCGTTTAAATCAAGAGCATAAAT
>JAJIZL010108142.1:0-10013 GCA_023969395.1 Amblyomma maculatum | reverse complement strand
CCCGCTGTCCCGAAATGGGATTTCGGGAGGAATTCAGCTTCGACACAAGAGGGGCTCCCGGGGCAGCAACACGTGAGGACGGCGGCACATAGCGGAACCCATAGCACGACGCTTTCATAGCAGACGCTATTATTGCGCAACCGTTTTCACTATAGAGCCAGGAGGCAAAATTTTCGGTAAACGCAATTGTAAGTAACCGCTGCCGTTTGTTCTTCGTGTCGGTTTGAGAGAAAAACATGAGGCGTTCGAGATACGGACGCGACTATGTTTGCAAAAATGACGGCGGCTCTTCCCAATTTTTTCCGCCAGAGGACGTTGCAAAAGTTTGTGGAAGCTAGCAAAAAACTATTGGAAGATTGGTGGCATAAAAGCAGAAAAGTAACATAATGTCAGTAATGTAGAAACAAAAATTCAATAAATAGAATGATGGTATGGTTAACCGATCTAAAACAATAATTAAGATATAGAGAGAGACAAGCAACTTTATTTCCCCCAGATGTCGTGAACTATAGGGCAGGTGGGTCCTGTGTGGCCCCCAGGTGGGGATGACATCCTGGGCCCACGAAATAAGTGCAAGTTGTGTAGTCTTCTCTGGCTTGGTGAGGAGTTGGTCCCAGCTTTCTGCAGAGGGAGCTGGCAGGAGGGCCCTTGGGGGCGGGTTATTTTCGCATCCCCAAAAGATGTGCGCCTGAGTGCCAGGTTCTCCGTTGTTGCAATTTAGACATGTGGGGTCGTATTCCCTGTTAGTAATTAGTTATAGCTTCGAGGGACTAAGAAGTGAGTGTGTCTGTAATCTGCGGAGCAGGTTGGCTTGTTGGGGAGGCGGAAAAAGGCGTCGCATCTCTTTGTGAAAATTGGTAATTTCGGCGAAAGTCTGAGGGGATTTAGCGAGTGCGTCTGGATGCGTGAGACCGACCGCCCGGATTGTTAATCCTCGGACAAGTTGGTCGGCCCCATCGTTCCCAGATATAGGGAAGATATAGGGGGGGAACGAGCATGATAGCAACTGCTACCACCCCATTTCAAAGGGGAAGCTCCTATATTCCATCCATCCATCCAGTCTTGCTTTTCTTCCTTTACGTGGTAGCTATACATAGACGCCATCAAGTTAGCGACGTCGACTTCGCGTTGAATGCAGCAAACGGGAATGGCCGGGATTAGCGACAAAAATGTATTCACGAACCGAAATGTGTCAGCAAATGGTGGTGGCCGACATCTTTCGGCTTTTCCAAGTGATTTCTTTCGAAGTCATTTGAGATGTTGAAATCAGAGAACCCGGATAAAACAAAATATTGGTTACGTCGCTTTTTACAGACGGAATGCACAAATTACACGACATCTTCAAAGACCTTGCTTGTTTTCCCTGTTTCTGACCTGATACCACCACTACGGCACATACGCCCGAAACTGACTCGTCAGCCGAGACTGTTGGCTCATGGGTATCAAGTGGCTCCTGCCGGAAGCCAACGATGCCTGGCGTAGTGCAAACCTCCCACATCATCATCCCCGCTGTTCAAACGCAGCGCCAGAGAAAGGGAGCGATTGCGCTTAACATAGAAGGCAACGTTGCGGACGGCATAATATGGAAAGAAGACTCCAACGCCACCATACTGAGCGTCGAAAGCTATTCGGGACTGCCGATAAGGCTGTTCTTGATCGGCTATGGGGTTTCCTGCAGGCTGCCATCGATCGAACGCTGCTCGGACCGCGGGCTTAACACGAAAATTAGCTTGACGCTGCGCAGTGTAGAGTCGCATTATCATCGGTACGTGCACCGTGGTGAAGCCCCCAGTGAGAGTAGGAGAGGCATTCTTATATTATAGCTGTCCTGTATTTTTTTTTCTTTTTTTACCGTCCCCCCGTTTGGCGCCGGTACGCTCCATTACTTCCCGCACAGTTGCTTAACTTTAAAAATCTTCACGGCAGCTTATATTTCGAGTATACTGCATTCGGTGGTGACACTGCAAAGCAGAAGGGAAATCTGTTGGATAGTTCTAGTAAATGGTATTCATGGTCAAAATTAAGCCGCCTATGCTGAGACCATCAGCAAAAATGGAGCCGCCCAGCCGCGTTCAGATGGAACTGCTGACATTAAGGCCTGAAGAGTTACCGGGACACCACTGCATAGCAGGGCGCCACCGTCGACGTGCGTGTTGCGTTTTTGTATTTTACGAAGACTTCTTGCAACAACAATAGTTACGTGGACGCTAGAGCGAACAAGTGGACAGCGTGCCGCAAAGCGCGCTTGTGCTCTACATCTGCATGAACAATTGCTAATGGAGTCTGCATGTAGACGAGTGTTCTTCAAGGACGCGACAGTGATATACATCCAGATATACAGTATACCGGTATACCTTATACAGTGTTCTATTTACGGTAGAACACCGTGTATACTGCATGTATACAGCCCCCGGGTATACCGGTACATCACGTCACGTTTTGGCACGGCGCTGTGTCACAGCTCAAGGTCATCATCATCAGCCTGACTATACCCACTGCAGGGCGATGGCCTCTTCTCCCATATTCTTCCTATTAACCCTATCCTGTGCTAGCTGCATCCACTTGACCCCTGTGAACTTCTTAACCTCATCCTCCCACCTAACTTTCTGCCGGCCCCTGCTACGCTTTCCTTCTCTTGGAATCCAGTTTGTTACCCTAAGCGACCATCGGTTATCTTCTCTTCGTAGCTCAGGGTAGTACAGCTCAGGGTAGTCCGCAAAAACAAAATCAAGTGAAAATAACGGACTTCGTTTCTGATAAGCATAAGAAAGCCAATATCCACCGTCATAAAGGAAAGTATAGGGCATGTTTGTTTTTTTCATGTCAACCAATGAAAAATTTATATAATCGTGGAGATGAACGATACGAAAGTATAAGAAAACATAACCACGTGTCCCCGGTGGTAACATAAATGCGTAAAAAAAAAGTGCAAGACTAAAGTATCTGAAAGTATTTTGGGGATTCTATCCACCAGATAATTGACGTTTTGAAAACTAAGTCATATGTACCTGAATTTATCAATGTATTGGAAAGTGTGATTGATTTGAACGTTTTATATTTAGAGGTATGTCGGGTGGTCTCTCGCATAATCCGGAAGTTTATGACTGTATGCCAATGAGTATGTGCGAGATAATTCAGAGTCCCAAATTAAGGGCTTATGAATTATGCGAGTATTGAAGGCCATGCAGGCGACCGAGGATCCTCAAGGACAATCGGCAGACGGAAGGCACAAACGATGGTCCTCGTTTACAGGTGAAGCTTATGTGCTCCCAAATTTTTCTCGGTATTTAATACATTACCTACATTGTATTCCTCAACCGTAATTTTCATTTTGGGTCAGTATGGTCCAAAACACGTTGCAGGCATTTTCATAAATAGATTTGGCACTAAAGTTTATATAGCCTTGTTTGAATTCTGCCTCAATGTGCTTAGTGCATTATATTGTTTAACTCATGCCCTTCCTGTTGTAATCCCATTTGGGATTGAAATTAGGTAAAAACAAAACAAAAAAAAAATTATGTGCTAAAACGTAGTGCAAAGGGGAAGCATTTAGTACAGCCTTTATTTATCGGGTACGTTTATTAGTGCTATCGAAGTCACCGAGGAGACGAGTCCTGAAGCAAATCGCTTCTGGCGTGTAAAAGGGGACTAAACCAAGCTTGGTGACTCTATCTTCCTTGCTTACTTTTTGATATTTTCTTCTTTCAGTACTTTGATGAGGAAGTGCGATCAATGTTGAACAATAACGCCGTGAATTATACAAACCGCATGCGCTGCAGGGAGGCGCACACGAAGTACAAGAATACCGGGACTGGAACTACAGCGCGCAATCATTAAAAAAATAGTATAATTTTAATGATTGTGCGTATAAGTATAAGTGCCATGGCACCACCATTATATACCATTATTACGTCAGGTCATTTATACAATAACATTATTATGCCATTGCTATAACATGCTATCATTATTAGTACTATATAAGACTATACCATTACTATACCGCTACTATATTACCACCATTATGTAGGCGATTTTGGCTGCTTGATTGTGCGCGAATTACATTCAGGATGCCTTTTTTGGTGTTTTTATAAATTGTTTAATAATAATTTAAACTATTAGATGATGTTACTCGTGTTTACAGTTCGGAGTCCATCTTTCTTCTCCCCTAGGTAGTCATTCTTCCCTTTGCCCCTTCTTCTTCACCATGGTGGCTAGACGTCTCTCTTTTCCGCTGAGCTCTCTTGCTGCGCATCGCACGATGGTGGCTCGCTAACAATTATACCAGCACATGGTAGTTTGCTGGTATAATTGTTAGCTGTGCACTCTAAACCACTTTACCGATTCGTTTCCCAAGCTCACCTTTGTCTCCCTTCATGCCAGGTGGTCCTACAGGTCCAACGGGTCCTGGAATTCCAGGCACTCCCGGAAGCCCCCGCAGTCCCATGTCACCTTTCTCCCCAGGGTAGCCCGGAATACCTGCAATTCAGAGAGCGGAACGACACTAGCCGTGAAATGCACGAACTCAGATCGCTCATCGCTGACATGGATGTTTTATAAGCCCATTATCGATTCACATGAGCTCTCTCTTTAGTGCAACTATCATTTATCATGACCTGTTGCTTCTCATGTAGCCTGGCATCTATTTCAAGATTCATCCGGTATCTCGCAGCTCTCGCTGCTTAAACTGAGATTTGCCTTTAGCCACTGTGGTGAGCTTAAAATTTAGTCCCGTATGCCACCAACAAAATATTTCATATCGGTGAACTATACTTGGCTGTGTACAGCGCCGTAGTGACACTTGGCTCCCGACAAACTTTGAGCTATCGTCTGCATCATTGCATGATGCGTATCCTTGTGAAGTTATTGTTATTGGTGATAACCTCTAATCGTCGCGCCTTTTTCCCTTTCCTACGTGGTAAGTTTCTACGTGTCACTTCCCTGATCCTTCGATATCCAAGAACTACGCGTAATACGTCACCAGGTTTCCCCGGGAGGCCTTGTTCGCCAGGACCGCAGTACTCCTTTGATGTAAAACAGAATTCTTCCAGGACCGGCACCTGCAAAGTGCAACGAAAGAGGCAAATTTAGTTCGGGAGGCGAACGGAGTATACAAATTTGCAAGATTCGCATATACCAAAACAGAGCATTAATTAGTACTGTACTTTCTATTCACTTTCTATTAATTAGTATTCTATACTTTCTATACTTTCTATTAATTAGTAGCATGTACTTTCTATTCACAGGCAATGTATTTTTTTTTTATTTTTTGCTTCAAAAAGTGTGCATTATGGAATACGTTCAGGTGGAATCGCCTGTGGAGCACAGTACCGATCAAAGTAAAACGTGAACAATATCTTTCCTCTCTTAATTAAGCATCGGCGCAGGCCTTCTTCGCTATTTATATCACGGGATTTTTTATTCACTGTGTGCGAGGCCAACTATATGTTATGATTCGCATTCATATTTATCATGACGAGGCTTTTTTCGATGTTTTCATTGCGTTGATTCGTTTCGTAATGTATTGATATCTTGCAATTTATTTGTGCAATTTACGTTCTGGACTTGCTGACAATAAGTATTGTCACCATAAGTTTTGTCTAGAAGCAACGGTGATTTAGTACTGCTAAGTTGCCTTTCAAGTTAGATCCCACAACCTTTCTGCATTCTGACTCATGACGCATGCATGCTGTATGCTATACCTCAAGTGCATGAAAGCGAAGATGTAATAGTTTTCGCACAGTTTACCGAGATTCAAGGACTCAAATGTATGATGCAAACTTTTAGGTATAAGTATGCAAAGTAGTTTGACACTAGCATTTAAATTAATTGCTGTGTAATTTCAGATTAAAGCGTCAACAAATTAGAGCGGGCTCCTCCTTACTGCGCCGAAGAATGAAAAGAAACATGTAATAACGATAGTGTTGCTGATTTTTTATATTAATGCGAAAGCCTATATTGCCTCATCGTTGTCGTCAGCAAAAGTGTCATGCTTTTGCGGCTGCTCTGATTGGTCGAGACGAGATGACGTCATGGAGGTATCGACCAATCACAGAGCACCATCACAGCCAATCATTATATGGCCATATGCCAATCAGTAACCAATTAGTAAATAATGACAAAACATATATTTTACTAATTACTAATTAATTACTTATTGCTATAAAGATA
Organism: Amblyomma maculatum; assembly: GCA_023969395.1. Taxonomy (NCBI): domain Eukaryota; kingdom Metazoa; phylum Arthropoda; class Arachnida; order Ixodida; family Ixodidae; genus Amblyomma; species Amblyomma maculatum. Next base: position 3,845 of record JAJIZL010108142.1, on the reverse strand, counting down.
TACAATTACTAATTAATGACTCTTGTGGGAATAAATAATTATTTACTAATTAAAGTCGCGCACCGGGTAAATTCAACCCCACAACAGTAAACGTAGAACAACTGCGAAGATACAAGGAGCGCGATCTCGTCGCTCCCAAGCAGAATTCACTGAATAAATGCACTCGCAGTATGTGAAAGTGTAGTCACTCGCTTTACTCGTAGCAGCATTCATCGCTACATGCGCAACAGTCGCATAGCAGAATGCAAGACTCAGGCTTTCGCCTTTCATCACTTTAGTCGCCAAAGTGTCCTCGATTTTTTTTTCTTTTTGCTGGCTTTACTTGCATGCTGTCGAGCGTCGTCCAACGCCGCCAGACAACGCTTCGTGTGGTTTCCCTTCGGTGGTAATGATTTCTTTCCTTCAAGCAACCGTTTCTTCGCTGAAAACTTAGATATTCTACGCCATTGCTCTGCCCGTTGCTTTGCACTACGGAGAAATCTGTCTCTCTGCGCAGCGCATTTTGGCGATTATGCCACAAGTTTAAACGCTAGCACACAAAGGCTTCACATCCTCTATCAGCAAGCGTCCTACGTTCGTCCCCTTTTGTCTCGTCATATTCTAAAAACTCATCAGCCACCCTTTAATGAAATTGATTTAGAGCCTAATTGAATAATTGCGCTGCTGTGGTGGTGCAATGGCTAGGAAGCTCGACTATTGTGTCCAAGGATGCAGGATCGAATCGCGGCCACGGCGGCCGCTTTTCGATGGAGGCGAAAAACAAGGTGCCTGTGTGCTGTGCGATATAGACACCCTAGACATACTAACCCTAGACATCTGACAGATCATCTAACCTTGTGTTTGGCGCATGATAGCCACTGCTGCTGATGTGCCATAAAACCACATATAACTAATTAAAGAACTCCAGGTCGTCGAAATTTCCGGAGGCGTCCACTACGGCATCTCTCATAGAATAACAGCTTTGGGACGTTAAATCCCGTAAACCATAATTCAATAACTTATAGGGGCGATTGATTAATGAATTATTATTTACTTATTTTGGTAGCTTCAATTTGTATTGTCCGATTAATAATTTGTTATTTATTTATTTATTTATTTATTTATTTATTTATTTATTTATTTATTTATTTATTTATTTATTTATTTATTTATTTATTTATTTATTGAAAACAATACAGCGCTGCTAGTCCTGAGGCAGCGGAAGTCTGTGAACCTGACCGCTGTTACCGAGACCGCCATCGTGTTCCCTTCAGCGGGTACCACAGCTCCTTCACTAATGCGGGGATCCCATAAAATGTGAATAATTTAAAAAGGAAGATGAACAAGAGAGGTGAATAGCATAACTGACACAGGGTTCAAAGGCCCGTAATCTTACTTTGAAATTCGTTTCAGCGCAATTCGTTTAATTCATATACTTATATGTCCTTATAGCGCATCAGTCATGTTTCGACCTTGTAATCACAATTTCTGAAATTTTTCATCACTTTTCAATTCCGCCTCTCCACGTATGACGTCGAGCCCTTTTGACCCATCCGGATCAACCCGTCGAGTTTACCGATGAACAGGGTTATTACGTCGTCTGCATTGAAATGTAACGGACGTTTTAGAAAGAAAACACACTGCGTACTTCCCATTATATATCAGTATTGCTCCCAAATGTGGTCACGTGTTGAAATATGCAACACTAATGGCAACGTTTCACTGTGGGATAACGCTTCGGCTTTAAGGAAAGGCAGAACGCGACCAAAAAAAAAATGAAAGTATACTGATGTTTCGTCTCCCGCGCGGGAGCCTTAATTGTTCGCAATGAGAAAACAGGCGAGGGATAGGCTATTTATACCTGGACATATGCCTCAGACAATGGCCATACGCGCTAAGAAGGTGGCCGTCAGTGCGATTAAGTGTTGTATCGATTGTCTTAATGACCTGAGATTCCAGATACAGCGAGCAGGAAGATTTTTTTCTGTTTTTAAAACCCGCGCGCTGTTTTATTCTGCATTATGCTTCGTGGTTTCAGCATGTTCGGCCAGAAAATTGAACGACACTTTTTTTTTACATTATTCCGTTGCTGTTTCCGTCTCTGCACAGTTTCCGTTCTCGCCCATATGTGCATGATCACAGTATACTGGAGTATAGTGGACGCATGGTATACTGGAGACAACGCCAAGGAATGTTTCTTTTCACAGGCCACCTTTCACGTTGACCAAGGCTTGCGCAACTTCTTCGCCGCCATGTGTGACACCTCAACCTCGTAGTACCGCAAAATGAGAGCCAAATATTCGCTGATTGTAGGTATATATGGCAAAGGCGCGCCCTTTTTGATGGCGGGAGCACTTTTAGAACACAGTATGCGACAGGTGATGTTCAATGGCGTTGAAGAAAGGCAACGGGCAGACACTTTCTAAAAGGTCCTTGCAAACTTTTTCGTGGTCAGCTTCCAAGCCTTCTGGCCTCGTGCAAATGCTGTCTGCGCGATGAAAAAGCGAGACAATCATCGATCTCTTGTGAGAGGCTGGATGAAAAGAATTAAAATGAAGATAACGTTCAGTAAGAATGCTCTTCTTGCATACGCTGAATGTGAGCGCGGGTTGGTTTTATTTTATTAAGACATCCAAAAAAGGAAGCTGTCCATTTTCTTCTTTTTCGACTGCGACCTGAATGACGGCTTCGACGCCGTTCAGATGCGCTGTGAAATCGGGTACCGTGTCCTTCCTAGCGCTCGGCGTTTCTAGGGGTGTGCGCTTAGGAGAAGCTCCGCAAACCCCGCTGCGCGCCCCTCCTCCGCAGTGGGCCCAAACCCAGTTTCGAACCTCGCAGCCTGCAAAGGTGGTTCTGTTTGTCTTGCAAAGGTACTTCCTTTGAGCCTCACCTGAAGTGCTCTCTTTGAGCCTCAGCTGCAGCAGTCTTAAAATAAAAACAAAAAAAAGCCACATAATAGGCTTTTGCCGCACAAGGCGGACTTATTGCTGTCCGATGGCGGAACTGATCACTGCCACATCGGAGCAAGCGTTATGCGTTATGTCGATGATCAAATAGTTGCTCCGATGTGGCAGTGATCAATTCCGCCATCGGACAACACTAGCGTTATGCGTTATGTCGATGACTGTTTTTGAATTATTCTCCAATGCGTTCCATTATATTCCAATTATGTCGATGACTGTTTTTCAATTATTCTCCAATGCGTTCCATTACACTCCAATGCTTTGCAGTGCTTTATTCCTGCAATAGAATTCAAGATCTTTCCATTTCTACCATAATATCTCGGCACGTTTTGATCAGCTGTGGCCCATTTAAAGAAAGCGTAATGAATGCACATTTTTTGACGCAAGTATAAGCCTCACTGTTCACGTCGCTCACTTCCCTCAAAACGGAAACATCAAAAGCAGTGCGTAAAATAAACAAAAACTGACGGTTAAAGGGTCCTTCAAAATCAACTTGCGGGGATGTCTAGAGGCAACGCCTGACATCCGTCTACCGTACCGTATCTATTTTTATCCCCGTACTGCTTAGCGTGGCGTGCATTATTTCTAGGTAACATTGTGATAAAATGTGAAGAGCATGACAAATATCGTACGTCTTCTCCGCTATCAATAAATTGGCATGCGTGTGCTTCATGCCTTGAAAAGGAGCTATAAGGCATTGTGGTCAGCAAAACGTAGATCAAAATCTAGCCATGGACAGAGTTGGCACTAAGCCCGCCTCATTACGTAACAAGGCGTGCCGGGAAGACCCATGGCTGTGATACGCCAAGGGCGATACGACAATTAGCGACGGAAAATCTCGGCTTGTCGGAACAGATAGCAGCTTATCCAAAGAGCGAATATATAAAGGAAAAAAAAAAAAAA
>JAJIZL010108139.1:0-30385 GCA_023969395.1 Amblyomma maculatum | reverse complement strand
TAAGGTAATGTTCAACAGCCTCGGGAAGGAACAGCAGTTTACATTAGGTAGCGAAATACTGGAAATAGTAGGCGAATATGTCTACTTAGGGCAGATAGTAACCGCAGATCCGGACCATGAAAAGGAAATATCAAGAAGAATAAGATTGGGATGGAGCGCATTTGGCAAGCGCTCGCAGATTATGACTAGCAGCTTACTGGTATCGCTCAAGAGGAAAGTATACAACAGTTGCATCTTGCCTGTACTCACCTATGGGGCTGAAACGTGGAGGCTAACCAAGAGAGTTCTACTTAAGTTGAGGACAACCCAGAGGGCTATGGAACGAAAAATGGTAGGGGTAACATTAAGAGATAGAAAGCGTGCAGAGTGGTTCAGAGAAATAACTCAAGTTACCGACATTCTAGTGGAAATTAAGAAGAAGAAATGGACATGGGCAGGACATGTAGTGCGAAGAAAGGATAACCGATGGTCGCTTAGGGTAACAAACTGGATTCCAAGGGAAGGAAAGCGTAGCAGGGGGAGGCAGAAAGTTATGTGGGCGGATGAGATTAAGAAGTTCGCAGGGGTCAAGTGGATGCAGCTAGCACAGAACCGGGTTAAGTGGAGAAATATGGGAGAGGCCTTCGCCCTGCAGTGGGTATAATCAGGCTGATGATGATGATGATGATGAGCTTCAACTGCCGCTTGACAGTTTCTTTCGACCATCCGGTCCCCTACACAGAAGATAACGGCCTCTTCCATCCCTCCATGATCGGCTTCAGATCGGGCCTGTCCACTCAATACGCTTTTCTTCTCCTCAAGGAGGAGGTAATTTCCAACATTCCGAGAGGAGGCGAGCACCTTATTATGTCGCTAGATCTAAAAGGCGCGTTTGATAACATGTCTCACGAGGCAATCCTATCCGAGTTCAATAACCTAAACTGCGGCGAACGCACCTTTCGATACGCCAGGAATGTTTTGTCGAATCGAACAGCAAGGATAGGAATGGGTGACGTGAAATCGGATCGTCAAGACACACCAAACAAGGGCACGCCACAGGGATCAGTCATCACTCCGCTCCTCTTCAACATCGCCATGATTAGAGTCGCAAGGGCTCTGCAACAGGTTCAGAACATTGGCTACACCCAGTACGCTGATGACATTACGATCTGGAAAACCACAGGCTCTCTAGGTCAGAAAGGAGAAACACTTCAAGCAGCAGCAACCTGCGTGGAAACAGAGGCCTTTCGATGCGGGCTCCAATGCTCCCCAGATAAATCTGAAGTCATCCGCATAGTTGGGTACCACTATACATACCAGACAATCTTAGAATCCTCCTGCATGGGGTCCCAATCCGGGAAGTGCCACTCATACGAATCCTGGGTCTCTGGCTCCAAAGCGATAGAAAAATTGACCACGTGCTCCACCTCCTCAACAATACCACACAGCAGATCTCTAAAATGATCCGCCGGGTGGCTAGAAACAGAAAAGTCAGGCCGGAAGAAGACATTATCCGTCTGGTGCAGGCGCTGGTCATCAGTCGCCTCTCCTATGAACTACCTTACCTCACGCTGCTCCGAAGAGATCTCAACAAAGTAAACGGAATGATACGTGCAGCTTACAGGAACGCGTTAGGCCTCCTACCATACACCTCCAATGTCAAATTTGAAGCTCTTGGACTGCACAACACATTTGAAGAGATTCAAGAGGCTGTCCTCCTGTCCCAAAGGGACCGCCTTCTGTCAACTGAGACAAGCCGGCTCATTCTCGAGCGCGTTGGCTATCCTTCAGACGTACAAGCTATCCAGTCAACGACTAACATTCATATTCCATACCGGGCAAGAGTATATGTGGCCCTGCTCCCAAAGACCATGTCTCCAGTCCACAACACGCCCGAGTGAATTATCTTAAGCGTGCAGTGGAACGCAGTACGAAAACTGTCTATGCCGATGCCGCTGTATACGAGCATACATCGAAAGCAGCAGCAGCCGTGGTGGTGGGCTCTTCGTACACAGAAGTCTCCAGCATGTCCATCCCACATTGTACTATCACATAAGCGGAAGTGGCAGTGATCGTGCAGGCCATTACCTACGGAGACGCGACTAATCGAGAGCTTCACGTAATCACCGACTCCCAAGCGGTATGTCAGCTCCTTCTTGCAGGCAGAATACCTACAAAATTAGCTCGCTTCACAACTAACCCATTAGCTACAAGCTCACAGCTCAAACATCAGATCACTTGGGTTCCGGGGCGCTCTGGATTGGAAGGTGGTGAGGTCGCGGATAGGCTAGCTCGAGGTCACACAAATCGAGCGGCCACCAATCCCGATCTCACAACCAGCACTACTGTCACAGCGACTTACGGCGCACGACTTACGTACCTACGAGAACAACGTAGGATTTAATCCCCTCCACACAAGGGACACAAGAAACGCGGGAATGGAGGCAGCTCCAAACCAACACTTACCCCAACCTACATCAATACAACATAATGTTCCCAGAACACTACACAGACATATGCCCTTGGTGCAACGACCAGCCCAGCGCCTACCACGTCACATGGGGGTGCATAGGCCCCAAACCTCCACACATAAACATGCACCATTCGGAGGCGCAGTGGGAGGCCACTCTGCTATGCTATGATCTAGAGACCCAGCGTAGGATGGTAACTCAGCCCAGACCACTGGGGTCTTGAAATTAAGACTCCACTCACTGCCTTCCCTTCCTCTTTTCTCTTCTTTGCTTTTTCTTTTTGAAATAGTTTTCTCTTTCTCTTTCTCTCTCTCTGAATACGCCCGTGAAGTCATTGCCCGCCAAGTCGCTCGTTCCCGCTTGCAAGCTTCCGAAGCTTTCCGACAAGAGCACTACAACAGCCGCTGTTTCGGCAGCTCGTTCTCAACTGGGTCCCTTGTTTTGCTCTGCGCGCCTTCTAGCCGTATTGGGCTCTTGGAAAAGCTTTTTCCCTGCTATGTGGGCCCGTATGGTGTGCTGCGCCAAGCAACAGCCGTCACCTACAAGATTGAAACTGCATTCACCGAGAGCACTTCTTGTACCGTACACTCTAATATTGTTGACGTCTCGCGCCATAGGCTCTACAGCGTACATTTTCCCGGCACTCACTAAGAAGGACCGCGACGGTGCGTCTGATCCCGGGGGCCATGGTGCGGGTCAACTAATCGAAGGCGAGACTGACGAAGTGTTTGTGTGCTTGACGCGTGAGCATCCTTGGCAGTGACCTCTGTATTTCGAAGTCCGATAAGTCTTGTGCTTGTATTCAGTTCTTTGTGCGTGTACGTGAGTTTACGTGGTGTGAACGCCTCCTGCCATGTAACAATATAATGCACTAATGACATGGGACTTCTAGCTCTTTTTTCTTAGCATTAGAAGTTGTTGTCTATTTTGCTGTAATTTTTTACTGGGTCCGTTGAATACTGATGCACCTTATATTCAAAAGTGTTTAAGCGCAGCTTCATGCTCTAAGGTGAATTGCGGTACACTGGAACAATATTTTTTTTAATCTCAGGTGTGCCTTTTGTGCCACAGATGATTGTACGTTTCAAGTTCTTTGTCCTAACAACGCGCCCACCGCTTTGAATAGAGGAGAATTTGCATCACTAGCATCCATCTGGATTCTAATGATTATGCTATCAGTAGGTTACTTTAAGTAGGTTAAGATAGCAGGAGACACCCTTCACGAGTTACAATTGTGCTTAGAACGTTACACGAGCTGCAAAGAAGTTTAGAAGTACACAGATAACTAATTCATGTTTTTTCCAGGCACACATTGGTCATGGCCATTACACTGACGCTGGGTCATGGGTAAGCACTTAGGCCTTAAATAATGATTCTTCGTTATGTAAGCATCTAGTCATCCGTTTGTGAGACAGCGAAGTTCTAGCTATAGGAATGTGACGGGAGCAAGTTCAAACAGTGCACTTTCAAAAGGTGCGAAGAAAGCATTCCCGTTACTCTCCCCTGTAGAAGTAGCCTAATGACAGGTGAGTGGAAAACACTTCTTGGTTGGTTAAAGTTTCGATACGTTGTAACGTTTCTCACTTGTGTACATCCTTTTAATCTTTAACGTCTTCATGGGATACAGAAAATCTTGTTAACTCGGATGTCATTGAGATTGCAGGAAATGTTTAAATTGTGAATTATCAAGATTTTACGGCTTATCAAATGCTACCACACTTTTAAAATTTGAGGTTGAACTTTTCAGATTTTATTTTGTGAGACCTTAGCAGGATTTCTTTGGTGTTCTTTTTCCCGGAATGTAACGTTCGGGTTTTTGGAAGATATATTTTTCTGCCTTCAATTTTTCGGCGATATGTGCCTGCGCAGTAAAAAGGGGCAAAGTTCACCTTGATTTTTCGTTTTTAGATCCACCAGCTCAGTTGGCAATATTTATAGCACAAATTATTGTATTGAGAGCTATCCCTGCAATAAGAAGTTGTATACTTGTAACAAAAAATTAAAAGTAAAAATATTGTTACGTGCTGGCATGACAAGCGATTAAACACGGCGACACAACAGAAACAGAGGTATGACATAACGATGAAATAAACTTTAATGGCCAGCGGGCCTGGCGCAAGCGCGCCGCCCCGCGCCACTGCCTGCTTCGTCATCTTCGTAGCATTACCCGGGGCCACAGAGCGATCGTCCCGATCGATTGCTAGAAATTCAGTGCATGACATGACGATAACACAGGTACAGGATTGGGACATGAAACGCTTGACACCACAGTGAATGCGAAGATGGGGAGAATGCTTGCACCGGAACATCAGGTCCATTCTTCACCGTTTGCCGAAGGCCAAGGCCCATGGAAACGCCGAACGGCTTGGGCTGGGGTGCTGTCTTCGCTCGAGTGGTCATGAGGTCCCTTCTTCGTGGGGTCGGTAGGGTCGGTAGGGTTGGCTTTGGGCTCTTCCTGGTCATCGTGTGTTATGGTCAGGGCTGGGGACGAGGCTGGGGACAGCGGCTGGTCGGGTCTGAGCAAAAAGGGCTGGGGCAAAGCTAGGCGGCGATTTCAACAGGCTTTCGGCAGATGGACCCGGCGTACAGTTGGCTTCGATGGTGGAAAGCGAGGATGGGGTTGAACTGCACCTCCAACCAAATGTTACGTGGTGGCATGACAAGCGATGAAACACGACGACACAACAGAAACAAAGCAACATGATGATATGACGATGAAATATGCTTTAATGACCACCGGGCCTGGCGCGAGCGCTCCGCCCCGCGCCACTACCCGCTTCGTCATCTTCGTAGCAATATAAATAAGGGTAGTATGAAATCTCAGTTAACTGTAATCATATTCTGGTTCCACACTGAGCTCTACAGAATAGCTTCACATGTTATGGTCCTTGTCCTGAGGCGACGACGGAACTGTTTATGTGTCATAAAGCCAGAACATGTTACTTTCATGATATTTATACATCCTTTCAAGTCGATGGTGGCTTGTTTAGGTTCCAGAAATATTCAGTGCCCTTGTGGAAAAACCAAGCTAACCAAGCGATGTTCCTAAGGCGATGTGGAAGCAGGGCAGACAGCAATACGCTAGCCAAAAGAGCTTAACTAGCATTGGGAGCCTCCCGAACTGCGATAGCATGTGTGGGTAATTTGGCCAATGCCTCATTGCAACTGAAAGCAATGGTACTAGTGAAAGGGGGTGTTACTGTGTTTTTACAGGGATAATAGAGGGTTTACAAAAGTAAGTCTGGCGACCATGAGCGGCGCGCTGATCCGGCGCTTACAGCCATATTTTGTTCGCTCCATCCGTTCGCTTTGGTTCGCTTCATGTCCGTTCATCAGCGCCCGCCGTTCTGTTTGCGCTTTTCATGTTGTAACCTAGTGCGTTGTGCTTGGACCTCTCTTCTGTCCCTGGCGGTGTCTGTTAGCGAAGCTCTAAGAAGCTTATTTGACAGCCGAGGCGTAGCGGTTACAAACTGCTCTACGAGTCGTGCATGGGCCCCTCGTCAATCCGCGCAGCGTCATCCATATCCAGGTACAGTATCTAGAGTTTTGTAATGCGCAGATTGTTTTTTGTCGTGTGCCTTTGCTATTTACTTTAACGACTATGTGAGACGATCGCGAGTTTGCTTGGTTTGCGCATCCCCGTCGCTCATCCCACTGCTACCAGTGCGATACTTGTTGGTGAAATGAGCGAGGATGCAGTTTGTTTTGAGATGAAAGAATCTTATGTAATTTGACGTAAGTGGGAATGGCGCTTAGCACTTTCCTGCCTATGTCGTCGACGCAGTTATTAGCACGGGTCTCGGAAATAATCGGGGGCTGGGTAAAAAAAAATGTGTCATGGTAATTTCTGCTTTTGAAGCTCCTCGGCGGCGGCCATGCTAGGCGATGCGAGGCCTAGTAATGCCGATCCAGAGCGCATAGATACCTTAGACCAAGGCGAAGCGGGATCTAGTGGTCTGTGTTCAACAACCGCTAACCCAGCTCACTCTGCTAAACACCAGGGAATGGAATTAGACGTCCAAATCCAAACTTCTAATGGCATGGAAGAGGGTCATGCCTGGACGCCGGATGACCTTTACTCCAACTGGCAGGTAAACATATGCAAGAAGAATCGTCAAAGGTTAGCAAGAGGCGAACAAGTCGTAATCGCAGGAAAGATCTATGCTCCCCCGACACACTTGCTGCAGACCGTCGTGAAACCGAAGAAAACGATAGCATCGCCAGTACAGCCGGCTATGGATCAAACAACGTCTCAGAAGAGGAGGAAATTACCACCCCTTCCTAAAACTGACTATAAGGTGATAATAAGACCCAAGAAGGGCATGTAAGTCAGAAAATTCGTTCCTACCCAGTTCTCAAGAGCCATCGTGGCTGCCTGCAACAACCCGGAATTGTGCGACTTCTCCAAATTTATTGTGAGACCCCGCACAGGATCGAACATCATCATAGTCAGCACTCCTTACGACGAGACTGCGGACGCCATACGGCACATCAAGAGTCTGACCTTGGAAAACAAGGCTTACGAAGTGAACGTCTACCTGGCGGCGCCTGAGGACGTCATCAGAGGAGTTATTCATGGAGTGGATCCAAACACACCATCAGAGGAGCTTCTATCAAACATCCGACTACGCAAACAAGGGGTCGAGCTCGTTCAAGCACGAATGTTGGGAAAGTCTCGCACGGCAGTGCTAACATTCATAGGCCCCATGCTCCCCCGCTACGTCATCTATTACGGGGGAGAGACGGCATGTTACCCATATCGACCAACCCAACAGATCTGCCAAGACTGTCTCAAGGCAAGCCACAGAGCGGATGTCTGCCCAACACCCAACGCCAACGTATGTCGGAACTGCGGCCTTCATGAACCAGAGGAAAACCACACCTGTGAAGCCAAGTGCGTGGCCTGCCAGGGAAACCACCCAACAGGAGACAAGGCCTGCAAGCAGCGCCTCAGGGCACATATCGGACGTTACAACAACAAAGCTAAACAAAGCAATAACAATCAGCAACAGAAGCCCCCCAAGCAGCACGTCAGCCGGAGAGATCAGCAGATCAAGCCGATGGAGCGCTGCTGGTTTTCATCGGAGGAGGAGGAACAGCAGCTGGCAGAGAAACAGAGACCCCAATCCCGATCGAGATCCAAGGGACGGGACTTGACAGCCTACTATTCCCAACAGAAGACACAACAGATCAGGCCCAACCAGCAGGGACCACCAGAAGCGATAGGGGCGACGCCAGACAAGCTAGAGCACGACAGCAAAAGGGTAAGCTGGGCTCAGGTTGCCTCTCCCACTGCTCTAAATGGGTATGGTCCATGCCAGGATTGCACTAGGCTCGAGGAGCAAAATAGACAACTGAAAATAAAACTATCAGAACAACAGAAACGCCTTAATAAGGTGGAACAACAACTACAACAACTGCTACAAATGGGTCAGAAGCAAACTGCTCCCCAACCCTCATCAATAGTATCGATACAGCCACAACCGGTACAAAATGCTGTAAACACCTCCGCATCTCAACCTCAACAGGCGAGTGTACTCCAAACGCAACGGCAGAAAACGCTTACGCAAACTCTTGGACTTCACACTCAAGAAAACGCACCAAGCATTCTTACGCAAATGCAACAAATGATTATTCAAATGCAGCAGACCATGACACAACTAACCAAACAACTCCAAGACCAACAAATTGCCACGCAAACTCAATTTGCGGCAGTTCAAGAAGAATTCAATTCGAAAATCCAAATAATAACTCAGGAGGTGCGAAAACGCACGGGAATCCCCGATGACCCTCGCCTAAAAACCCACCGAAGGTCCGCTGGCATGACAGATCTCAGCGACTGCGAGTAAGTGGCGAGTAACGCTAATGGCTGCCTCCCCTAACCGGCAACCAAACCACCTAGAGCTCTGGCAGTGGAACTGTCGCTCCTTCAAGAGGAAACGCAGCTCCCTGCAGATGTTTATTCAAAATCAACCGATACCTCCGGACGTCATCTGTCTCCAAGAAACAGGATGCACAACATACCTCAAAGGATACCTCACATACACCCATGACACGGCACCTAAAATAGCTACACTAGTGGCCCCCACACTAACAGTCATACCGCACGACCTTCCCTTCAGTGAAATTAATCAAGTTCTCATCGAGATCATCTCTCAAAAAAGAAGAAAGCAGAGTGTGTTTGTTCTAAACCTTTACAGTCCTCCAAGCAACACGCACGAAGATGTCAAGCCACTTTTACTGGAATGCACACGCATAGCGGGAACGAACCCCCTTATTATTATGGGGGACCTAAACGCTGTACATACGGCATGGGGCTACCACAAGGACACCCCGAAGGGAACCAAGTTGTTGGAAGCGGCTGAGCAGCTGGACCTCTGTCTTATGACAGACACCATGTCCCCCACTAGAATAGGAAACAGTGTAAGCAGAGACACCTGCCCAGACCTAGCGTTCACCAAAAACATAAGACATTGCACCTGGACCAATCTAGAAGAAACACTTGGCAGCGATCACAAAATCCTTAGCTTATCCCTAATGACAACCCGTATGAAAAGGAACATTGGCTCTACTAAAATAACAGACTGGGATAAGTTCAGACAAATTAGATGGCCACACGACGGCATCACAACAATTGAAGATGGGGCTCAAAGCCTGAAGGATGCTCATGCAAAAACGACCAAGACTATCAACACAACGACAAAAACCCCAGAAGTAGACAGACATCTCCTACATTTATGGGAAGCCCGAAAAAGTCTATTAAAACGGTGGAAATTGCAAAAATTAAATAGAAAACTTAAAATGAAGATAGCACAGGTTACGGCTGAAGCACAAGAGTATGCTATAAAGCTCGCCAAGCAAAACTGGGCAGATTTCTGCAATTCACTGAAAGGTACCCTAAGCACGGCTAAAGCATGGTCAATATTAAGAAGCATGATAGACACATCAAAAAACAAAACGGCCACAAGAAGAACCCTCCACACCATAGCCCATAAATACCCGGGCACAGATGCAGAGTTGATCACCGCCATGCACAAGAAATACATAGGAGACCCTACTCCGGCTTGCCAAACTTCATATGCGGGTCAACCAAACCCCTCCCTTGACTCCCCCATAACACCGGCGGAGGTCTACTCAGCCGCCCGTACATTTACAAGAAACACTGCCCCTGGAGGAGACAAAGTCACCTACGCTATGATTAGGAACTTAAGCACCGAACATCTGCAAGACTTAACGAAGTACATCAACGAAGAACTGTGGGAGAAGGGACAGGTCCCATCAGCTTGGAGACACGCAGATATCATCACCATACCAAAGGCTGGAAAGCCACCGGCTGTGGAGAGTCTCCGTCCTATCTCCCTCACTTCTTGCCTGGGAAAACTCTATGAAAAAGTAGTCCACCTAAGGCTCCAAAATTACATCGACGAAAACAACATCTTTCCTTCCTGCATGCTGGGCTTCCGCAAGGGACTCTGCACGCAAGATGCTTTCCTCCGGATTAGGGAAGAGGTAATCAACACCATACCCCGAAAAGGCGAAAATTTCATTCTGGCACTAGATCTCAAAGGAGCATTCGACAACATTGGCCACCAAACCATATTGCAAGAATTAAACAATATCAAGTGCGGAGAGAAAATTTTCAAATACGTGAAGGCTTTTCTCTCAGATCGCACAGCCACCATAGGAATTGGAGAGATCCGATCACCAAAAGTACCCATGCCGAACAAAGGTACACCGCAGGGTTCAATAATCTCTCCAATGCTATTTAACATAGCAATGATAAATTTAGCAAAAAAACTGTTGACCCGCACTGATATTGGTTTCACTTTATACGCGGACGACATCACCATCTGGGCTACTCAGGGATCCTTGGCGCAAAAAGAAGCTCTGCAAGCCGCTATGGACCTAGTCGAGGAATTTGCCGGGGAGAGTGGTCTTCAATGCTTCCCAGAAAAATCCGAACTTATCAGGCTACACAAAAGAAATTACAAGTCCCCAGGAGAAATTCAGCTCTCTCTAGGAGACCAGATAATTCAAGAGAAGGACAAGATCAGAGTTTTGGGGCTTTGGTCGCAAAGCAATTTGAGAGTGGATTATACAATCGAAACACTCAAAACCACAGTCAACCAAATTTCCAGAATGATTAGAAGGGTGACCTGCCACCGGAAAGGGATGACGGAGGAGGACACCCTACGCCTTGTACAGGCCCTTGTCGTTAGCAGAATTACCTACGGGCTCCCATATCACGAAATTAGATTCACTGACAAAAGGGCCATTGACACTATCATAAGAGGAGCCTATAAAACGGCCCTAAACCTCCCGCCAACAACATCAACGGAACGTCTTTGGGCACTCGGAGTGCACAACTTCGAGGAGCTCAAGGAGGCGGTTCTAGAGAGTCAGAAACAACGCCTAACAACAACGCAGGCGGGTAGGGAAATCCTGTCAAAACTAGGGCTATGGCAGGCACTAAGAACTTCTGAGATCAAATCACAAATTCCGACATCCACAAGAAACAACATCTATGTGAACCCGATACCCAGGCACATGCACCATGAGTTACAGAAGGGTCGAAGGAAAGCCAGAGTCAAATCATTGGAAAAACAATTGTCTAAAGACGCGGAAGTTGTCTACGTGGACATAGGGGCTTACGGCGAACCTGGCAAGTTCACAATAGCTGCAGTTGACCACAAGAGGCCAATTATTCAGGCTTCGATCTATGCCAAGGATCCTGCGGAAGCGGAATCACTGGCAATAGCCATCACCATAAAAACACAAGACAACCAAAATAAGTCATCACACGTAGTGACGGACTCCCAACCAGCCTGCAGGGACTACCTGGCCGGAAAACCTCACAAAAGAGCGTGTGCAATATTACGTTCCATCTCCCAGACGCACACAATTACATGGACACCTGGACACGAAGGCCTAGAAGGAAATCAGGTAGCGAATGATCTAGCCCGAGCTCTTACAAACCGGGCGGATCCTCATCCCTACCTCACCCCTCTCCTAGGACCCTACGGCGACAGGCTGGAACACCTACGGTTAGAAAGAAGAATTTTCTCACCACCACACAAACACCTTCCTTCCTCGGACGCTATAGACTGGAGAAAAATACAAACAAACACATTCCCTAATCTTCAAATTTTAAATAAGATAAGCCCAACAAAATACACGAGTTACTGTCCTTGGTGCGGTGCAAGCCCCACACTCTTTCACATCTCTTGGGAATGCCAGGACAAACCTGACCCAACGTTAATAGTGCCATGCCCGACCCACGAGCAGTGGGAGGCGGCCCTGACCAGCGACAACCTGGACCAGCAAGCCTGGATTATCCAGCTAGTCCGCAAGTCAGCTGCTGCCAGCGGAGCCCTGGACTAGGGGCACCGACCACCCATCTCCTGCGAATATTTACTGATTATATGCTCATTAAAAGTTTTCTCTCTCTCTCTCTGCTTCCAGTGAGTGAAGATTGATTGGTGTGCAATAGGCGATGGTGAGATAATAAAATATTTGTACTTAATTGACCAATTGATGAAATAAAGCAACAAAAAAGAAAAACATCTGAAAATGAGGGTTTAAAGGTGACAAAATGCTTAGAAGGAAAAACCAGTACTTGGTGACGCTAATGAAGAAAATTTAAAATGTGTAATTGGTTAATTGTAATACCTGAATGTGTTCAAAGGTGTCAAATTGCTCAGAATGAAAAGGTGATTGTTGCTGACCCTGAGTATTGGTGTATAAAAATATAAAATATTAAATAAAGTACACAAACGAATAATTGAAATATAAAAAAATAAAAGCTAAAAATTCAAAAAGGGAAGAAAGAAAACGTGTGTGTGTAAGAGAGAGAGACGCTATCGCGTCATACCCTTAATGGCGGAGCTTAAGTGTCCCGCTAATGATTTATAACAGTATTATATAATATAAATCTGACTTTATGAACACAGCCAGTTGCACCAAGCACTGCCACTAAGCAGTAATTTGAGTTGACTTTTAAAATTTCTTTTCGTTTCAGCCGAGTTCCTATTCCTCTGAGTTCCTCGAAGCTTCCCATGACCACACTTTCATATGAGGTTAAGGCTTCAAATGTCTGCTATCTGACCGAGGGAATAAACAAGAAATTTGCATATTTACAAAATGAACTCAATTTCAGGTGGCTGTCAATTAGCGAACCGCCGGGCGACTCGATAAAACGCACAAAACTGAAAAGCAAAGTTCGGCCGCTCTAGCAGGTATGAAGGCACAGAATGCAAACCTGAGCTGCGCGCTCTGAACGCGGACCGGACTTCTCATGTATTATCACGTGATAACATCGTTTGAAACGGGCTGGACGTGAGCATATTACAACACACTAGTGGGATGTGATCTTCTCCTGCTTTTATAGACGTCGCGGATTTGGCAGCCGCTTTGGTAGCGTGTCTCGGGCGCTCTAGACAGCCGTATTTCTCTCTGCACTGAGCACTACAATTTCGTACGACTGTGAAAAGAAGTTTCGGTAATCATGCTATTGTCTTAAATCAAATATACAATGGCAAACGCAACCTACGTACAAAAGGTTTCAAAGAACATATTTGAACTATAGTGTTCGGTATACATGCATTGTTCCTTCTCCCGTGTCCTCCATCGAAGCATAAGCTTATCTTACAAGTTAGCAAGGCTGCGTAGCATGCAAAACAACCTTGCTGTTTTAGATAATAGCACGATCTGTGAGCTAGTTCCCAATAAGTGGGACGTGCAGTAATGCTTCACATGATGCCAGTGACATTTGTAAACCGATTAGGATTGCAAATGAGCGGTCGCATACACGCGTATACCTTGTTTCCGTGCGCATCTGCGACGGTGCGCTTGCTGCAGAAGGGGTACGCAGCAACATGCTGGCATCATTCCAAATAGAGCTTGTTGCTAGCAGCGACTGCTGTGATATTAAAAAATGGAACAATCGCTTGTGATCATTCAATGCACCTTGCGGTGCAAGCGCGGGTTCCACGAAGGCGCACGTTGACAGCGTACTCGATGGGAGGTGCGGGCGGACTGAACAAAACATGGCCGCCACGTACAGTTTCTGCCTCTTTCACTAGATGGCACTAACTTTTGTAAAGCCTCTATTGCCCTCTCGAAGTTGGACGGCGAACCACACAAGAACACAGCCAGTCTAGGCCTCCACAAGCGAGCTCGACAGCGCAGCGGCACTTCGTCGTTCTTATCCTCGTATTCGTGATATTCTAGCCTAGTTCATCCTCGTATTCGTAATATCCTCGCATAGTTCACTACAATTTCCCCCGGAGCGAAAAGGAGCCATCCTCTGACCTATGGTGAGGGCAAGAGGAGCGGATCGTAGTACATTGTGAGGTGGCTCACGTGCACAGTGTAGCGGCCGCGATGACGCATATTCGAAGAGGCAGTGAGTGGCTCAACGATGTAATTCACAGGGGAGGTTTGGCGGACAATGCGGGAGGGCCGTGGTACTCGATTCGAAATTTTTATGACAATCCTGGTTGGGTGCCAGGAACCTAGAGCCAAACAAGGAATCCTGCAGGAAACACGTGTGGCGTCGGATGTTTGTCGCGGCGATGCTTTTGGCGGCCTTGAGATTCCGATGTAAAACGCCGGGTCAACTGGCGACATTCCTCCGCATGTTTGGCAACGTCTGAAAGGAGATTCCACTCGGAGGAGTCGGTACGATATGGTAAAATATGTCCATCGTGGATGACGCCTCACACCCATAAAGGAGGAAGAAAGGTCTAAATCCAGTGGTTGACTGCGTGGCGGTGTTGTAAGCGTACGTCACGAAAAGAACAGTGTCCCAGTTAGTCTGATCGGCGGCAACGTACATCGTCAGCATATTTTTGAGAATACGACTGAAGTGCTCAGTCAGCGCGTTAGTTTGAGGGTGATAGGCTGTGGTAGTCCGATGTATGCTGCGACATTAGGCCAGTAGAGCTTCAACGACGTTGGAAAGGAAGCGTGTCCGCGGTCACTCAGCAGCTCTTGCGGCGCGCCGTGGCGACGAACAAAATGATGTAGTAAGAACAGGGCAACTTCACGGGCAGTAGCGGCGGGTAAAGCGGTGGTCTCGGCATAACAGGTGAGGTGGTCGATGCCGACGATAATTATCCAGGTCTCAGAAACCGTGCAGGAAAGTGGCCCGTAAATTTCAACGCCAATGCCGTCAAAAGGGCGGGCCGGGCATGGAAGTGGTTGTAAGCGGCCAGATCACGAGGTGTGGATGACTTACGGCGCTGACCGGCGATGCAGGAGCGGACGTATTTGCGAATATAACGTACATGCCGCGCCAATAGAAGCGTTGAAAAATTATTTGAAACGTCTTGACTACACCAGGATGGGCACACTGAGGGTCACCATGGAAAGAGGTGCAAATTTCATGTCGTAAATGGCGAAGAATGACGAGAAGCCACCGTCGACCATCAGGCATATAATTGTTGCGTAGAGAAAACCATCTCGTATGGTAAAGTGTGGTGCTTGACGGCGTAAAGTCCGAGAAGGCGCAGCAGCTTTAGAAGTGGACACGATGTCGATAAAAGATGCGAGGCATAGGTCTTTGCGCTATCCCGCAGGCATATCAGCGGTGGTTAGAGAGGAGAGGACGAGATCAGCCGCCGTGGAGGAAGCAGGTTTGTTGGAGAGGGGAGAACTAGGCAGAGCGTCGGCGTCCATGTGTTTACGGCCAGAGCGATATATAGCGCGTATGTCAAATTCCTGAAGGCGGAGAGCCCATTGTGCGAGGCCGCCGGACGGGTCCTTAAGAGAGGACAGCCAACATAACGCGTGGTGGTCCGTGATGACGTCAAACTGGCGACCGTAAAGGTAGGGTCGGAATTTCGTTAGTGCCCACACAATTGCCAAATACTCCTTTTCCGTAACTGACCAGTTGCGTTCAGCTTTAGAGAGGACACAACTCGCGTACGCGACGACGCATTTGTGAAAGCCGTTTTTCCGTTGTGCCAAGACAGCTCCGAGGCCAACGCCACTCGCATCAGTATGGACCTCGGTAGGTGCTGTCGGGTCGTAGTGGCGAAGGATTGGTGGCGAAGTCAAAGGATGGCGCAATGCGGTGAAAGCTTCGTTGCACTCGACCGACCACGCAGTTATGTCACTGTTTCCTCCTAGTAGTTTCGTCAGGGGTGCAATTATAGAAGCGAAATTCCGCACGAAGCGCCGAAAATAGGAGCATAGACCTATGAAGCTTTGAAGTTGCTTCAGCGAGATCGGCTTAGGAAACTCCGCCATGGCGCGCAGCTTGGCCGGATCAGGGCGAACACCTTCCTTAAAGACGATGTGTCCCAAAATGGTCAACTCCCTGGCACCGAAGTGACACTTCTTGAGATTCAGTTGCAGGCCGGCGTCAGGAAGACAGGCCAAAACTTGCCGCAAGCGCTCTAGGTGCGTAGTGAAGTCGGTGGAAAAGACAACAATAACAATGTCCTCCAACTAGAGGAGGCAGATGTGCCACTTGAACTTCCGCAAGATGCTATCCATAATCCTCTCGAATGTGGCGGACGTATTGCACAGACCGAAGAGCATCACATTTAATTCATAGGGGCCATCCGGCGTCACAAATGCGGTCTTCTCTCTGTCACAGGCAGCCATTGGCACTTGCCAGTAACCGGAACATAAATCAAGAGACGAAAAGTACTCGGCACCTTGGAGACAATCAAGAGCGTCGTCTATACGCGGAAGGGGGTAATTGTACTTGAGGGTAATTTTATTGAGGCGCCGGTAATCGATACAAAGTCGAAACGAACCATATTCCTTCTTTACTAGCACCACTGGTGAAGACCAGGGGCATTGAGATACACGGATTAAACCAAGTTGTAGCATGTCCTCAAATTGCTCATTGATAACGCGACGTGACGCTCTGACGCTGACACACGATAGGGGCGCTGTCGAAAAGGCGAGTTAGAGCCAGTCTGAATGTGATGCGCGACTGTGAAAGTGCGGCCGAGAGGCGTGTGGGCGGCGTCGGAGGTGAAGCGAAACGTCTGCAGAAAGGCCACAAGCTGCGTCCGGTAGGTGGAAGAAAGAGCGTCATCGATGGCGGTTCGGAAGAAGTCGTCTGGCAACGAATCAGGCTTCGGATCGGACTGCAGAGCATTGATGTAGTTACTATGGTAGGTGTCGGAGGCTTCCAGGTCAGAGAGAAGGTGGGCTGGTTAGATAAAATCGGGAGATTCCCCACGTAGCAGAGTAATCAAGCGCGGAGACGTATTGTAGATGAGTAGCTTTGTGAAGCCACCGTGAACATCGAGAACACCAGACGGCAGTGGCAGGTGCTCGCGGTGGATGAAGGATGCAGACGGCGTAAATAAAACACTCACGGCTGACACGGCAGGACAGGAAAAAGGCACAAGGGCACAAGCCTCTGGTGCTACGTCGACATCTTCAGCGATGGTGAGCTTTTGAGGACACACTGAGCAGTTGTCGGGCAGTGCGTCGCACAGTGCAGAAAATTCTACTTCAGCTCGGGCGCAATCGATTACTGCTATATTTTCAGACAAGAAGTCCCATCTGAGGTTCGCATCGTGGGAACAAGACAACAAAACAACGAACTCGACACTTTACAAAAAAGACCTTCAATGACGACACGCGCTGTACATGCTGCTATATGTGCAATCCTCTCTTCGCTGGCAGTGCGGAGCGACAAACCGTTAGATGACATCGTAACTTTTCGTAATCGTCGGCAGAGTTGCTCATGAATCACTGACACTGCAGCGCCCGTATCGACCAGCGCATATACGGACAGACCATCGATAGAGATCATTATAACGTTCGTTGGCGAAATATGAGGCATTGAGCTTTTCGCAGAGCATGCCGTTCTTGCCTCAGGAACCGCGGAGCTTAGTTTCCCTCGTTAGCATGTGGTGGTCGCCGGCGCATTGGTGACAGTGACCGGCGACGCGGGGAAGGAAAACGATGGGCTGTATACGAACGCTGGTCTGTGGCTTGCGCAAGCGGAGAGTGGGCAGGAAGAATCAGCAGTGGAGAGTAATCAGAAGACGCAGGCTCGGGAGACGCGGCCATGCGACGACGACATCGACGTGCCACATGTCCAGCGAAACCACAGTAGTAGCAAATAGGGCGATTGTCCGAAGTACGCCAAGGGTTGTAATATGGCGGAGTGGGAGGATGAAGCAGAGCCGTTTGAGCAAGCGATGCACGGCATAGAACAGGCTGCATGGGTGGTGACGGCTCAGGCGGTGGCCGCGCAGCCACAGCCGCGCAGACCAAAGGGGTTGGAACAGAAGGTTGACTATACTGGACTGGTGCTGCGACGTATGTCAAAGGAGCAACAGAAGGAAATTCAGGAAGCGTGGGGAGTGCTTCCGCAACTTGTGCGCAGATGACTTGCTGCAAATTCGGCACTAAAGGAGTGGGAGCCTGAGGACGTTGGCGAACGAGGGATAGTTGACGGGCAACTTCTTCTCGAACGAACTGCTTTATTTGTGGCTGCAAGGTCGATTGATCTGCGTAAGGTGTTAAAGCTGCAAGCGGCGCCGGTTGTGAGAGCGAAGAACTAGTGATGTTACGGCGCTTGCGTAATTCGTCAGAGTTGTGGCATGAGTTGATAACGTCTGCGACGGTGGCTGGATTTCTAGCCAGAAGCATCTGGAACGCGTCATCGTCAATTCTTGCATACTGTGATCACTCTTGATGCTCTCTGACTTTGAAGCGTTCACGCGTTGCACAGGTCTATGATATCTTCAGTGTAGCTGGTAAATTTCTGGCCAAGATGCTGTGCACGGCCACGCAGGCGTTGCTCAGCGCTCAGCTTGCGCAATGCAGGCCGGCCGAAGATATCTGCAAAACTAGTCTTGAAAGTAGACCAGGATGTGATATCGGCCTCGTGGTTGAGGAACCAATGGTTTTCAACGTCCTTTAGATAGAATATCATGTTATTGAATTTTTGGTTGTCGTCCCAGTGGTTGTGAATACTGACCCGCTCATATGAGGCCAGCCAGTCTTCCACGTCATGGTCGCCGGTTCCGCTGTATATAGGAGGATCACACTGGCCCAAAGCTCCAGTGCAGAACACGCGATATGAGGGGCTGGTTGGACTAGGGGTGGTACCGTCGGTTATTGCTGGTGTCGGGAGTGTGCGGCTGCGGAGCTCCAGGGCGGAAGGAAATGCTCACCTCCGCCAAGTGAAAAGGGGGTTTTACTGTGTTTTAATAGGGATAATAGCCCTCTCGAAGTTGCACGGGGAACCATACAAGAACACAGCCAGCCTAGGCCTCCACAAGCGGGCACTTCGTCGTTCTTATCCTCATCTTCGTGATATTCTCGCCTAGTTCATCCTCGTCTTCGTAATATCCTCGCATAGGTCACTCCACTAAATGTAAAGATACCGTTCGATTGTATTCTTGGTCCCAGCCCTATTTCTTATTACCTACTGTAAATCATAATAAATAGCTAGCTATTTGTTGTATGCGTGCCAGAAATACCTTCCTCAAAGTTTTGAACAAATGAATTAAGTTTAATTTCATTGTTGTCTGTCTGAAAGTAATAGCATGCAAACTTTCTGTCTTGAAATTAATAGGAGTAATTGTGGCATTGCAAATGTATGTGAAAAATGGGCACACTGCTTTTGGGAGAAGGTGGGGAACCCTTCATCTTCACAGAGCGACCAGTTCAGCTGGCTTCCGACAAGCAAAGTGGATGCCCTTGAGTGTGAACCTATGCTTCGTCGCTGCATCAAGGAAACAGTGGAGCGATCGTAGAAACGATGCTATGTGGTGAAGTTCTGCCTTAAATTGATTAAGTCCCCTGCACACAGATATTTCAAAATGGTCGAGACAGCATGCAGTATTGATTCAATGTTCTTACTTCGAATTTTCAGATGGCACAAACCATTTACATGAGGACTTCGGTGAAGACGTCCACGACTTGCAGGGGTTTAGGCGCCCACCGACAATGGTTACAGATGCCAACATTTATCGTGTACATTGATTGTGGTAACCACTAATAGGCATCACGCTGTTACGAAAACGTGATCGCATGTACAATTATGAGCTGATCATTACTGCGTAAATCAAGTATGCAATCATTATCTGCATCCATAGCCGTCTTCGATGACCGCTCGTATACCGTTGTTAGGCTGAACATCTTCACGGACGTCTGTAAATGCATCGTGCTTTCTGCAAACTCGCAATAAGCACATTGAATCACTGCCGCATGTTGTCTCGATAATGACGAGTCCCTAAGTAGGCAACGTCTGCAGCTTATTGAAAAACGTCAAAACCAGTGTGCGCTCCACTATTTCCTCTACACAGTTAAAAATACTGAAACACGCTTTAGCACATCCACTCGCTTCGCTGTTCGATGGCAGCTGATGTCGTTGCATTGCGAATCTGAAAGTTCCCCATTATCCCCCAAAGCAAATTTATTTGCCAGTCGTGCTCAGTCGCGCAAAACCAGGCTGAAAATCCGTTTCTGTGCACAATCTTAGCTTGTATCATGTCACGATGAATGTTTCGAATGGAGCCTGCATTGCTCTTGCTTGCAGAGTTCAAGTGTTTCAGTAGACTGGAAATTTACATGAATCAAACATGAGACAGGAAAGAAATGGAGACAAGACAAATTGCTGAACGAAAACTGGTAGCATCAAAAAAACGTAGAAAGCTGCAAGATACCAATTTGAGAGCTTTTTTTTAGCAATTTTACTGTTTTCCGCATGGTACTTTCCTAAAAATAGGTCTTATTTAATAACCATGTCATTTGGGGGAAATCGGGAAAAAATTATTAAACAGCCTTGCCTCTCTGCTCTGCCAGCTAACGTTTTTCCGGTCTCTGCAGACTCCTTCTGGTAATACTGGAAAGTGAAGGGCTGCCCAGATATGGTAAGCCCTAACCCCACAAGCGCCTGCCAGGTTACCTGGCACAAAAATGCTCCGACCTGCGGCGCTATATATAATCAAGTAAGTGTAGTGATTAACTTCTATAACAGTGCGTAAAATAGTTGCTAAGGGAATTACGAATGCGTCTCAGAACTGTTCACGCAATACAATATTTTATTTATTTTTTAATTTTTCATCATGGCAAGGTTCAGCTCCCTTTGTGTGTGTTAAATACCACAATGTTCCACTGCATTACACAGTGGGGTAGTGTAACATATGTCATTTGAATACAATACCTTTACCATTTAGCACTACTCTTGTGATGTGCAGAACATTTTTTCATCTTCTTTTAAAGAGTGCATGTGTATATAGTCTGAGGCATGCAGTTGCAAGCTGCTTTAGTATTACTCCCAGGACGGCCCGTAGCGGCATCAGCTGGCTCGACTGCATCGCGGAAATGAAGCCGACGGCAGAATGGTCTCGTAAACAGCATTTTGTTCAAGTAAGGAGTTTTGTACATACCTTGCAATGCGCACAGATTGCAGACCAGTCTACTGCTCCGTAATTGCATGGGGAATGACAGTAGTAAATCTTTAGTGCGCGACAAAAATGCGACACAAGACAGATTGAAGGGGCAAAATAAGACGAACAGCATTGAGACACAAGAAAGACAACACAAATACGATGCAACAGAAGACAGGACAATACAAATACGACAAGACAGACAACACAACAACTACACAAGTATGACATAAGACAGGCAAGAAAAATACGAGTTGCCAAATATACGACAAGACAAAAAGTTCTTTTGGGATCCTGTCGTTTTCGACTGCGTTTGCTGAAGATGACAAATGATAAGTATGCAAAAGGATGTGCTAACTATAAAGAAAATTTTTTAATGAAGAGAGAAGTTTTAACTGGCGTTAATGTTCGCTGACATGCTGCTCTGCATGGGATAGGGGGATTAGGGAATAAAAATGGAAGGAGGGTTAGGAAAGAGTGCAGTCTTTGAAGATAGATGGATGAATTTTTTGGATAAGACCAAATACAGTAGGGTGATTGTATAGCAGGATGATCAAGTTGGCGGGTATTTTGAAGTTTATTTAACATACCAATAGCATGTAAATAGGCAAATGAGAATATAATTCCACGGCACTGCTGTCTCTATAGCATCCTAAAGAACCTAATATAGAGTCCGATGTGAGTGGCAGTAGGGTGACAGAGTGCATGCGTTGTTCATAGTGCGCACGTTCACTGGCGTGTGCTGTACGTTCGCGGAGAATTTCGAGTACAGTCTCAATTGAGCAGTAGTTGTCACACATTAGGCTGTCTACTTGCTTGAATCGGTATCGTAGACTGCTCGTAAAGGCAGCCTTGAGACGAAGATGATGATAAATTCTTTATAGATGACTTGAAATCCCGTGCTGTAGTCTTGATTTGAGATGCGGGTCAATGGAATGAAGAAAGGGATGATTACGTGGCAAATTCCAGAGGCAGTTCTTCTAATCCTGGAAATATCGCTTGGCGAGTTGAGACGCACCTGATTTTGTGAAGTAAATGCGCTTATCGTTGTCATGTTGATCATTGCGGGCCGCTTAGTCTCCTTTCTCGTTCGCCATATTGGTGCAGTAAACCGGAATCAATTGAAACATTATATTCTGACCTTCAGTAACAGCCAAGTGGTGCAAGTATGCCAAGTCATAAGAAATCGGCTTGTGATTTGTTCTCTTCAATAGCGTTACCATGGTTTGTAGCGCCCCTTGCAATTCCGTGAAGGTTACCCGTCGTCTTAGGTTACGGTGCAAAATATAGGAGACAGGTTCTTTTATTCCGTATAGCTATGTTGTGGTGGAGGGTGTTCTGCGCTGTAGAGGCCACGACAGCAATTGACTTAAGGAGGGCACATAAAGTCCCCATGATTAGGAGTCGTGGGAAGTTGAGCGATCAGTGAAGTTGTGTGTGTCTTCCGAATACTGCTCAGCTAAGTATGTCACAGCAGCCTGCGGCATCTCATTCTTCGCAGTGACAACCGGCAGGAGCGTTTTGATTTTATGCGGTGAGAACGTCCAATTAGGAAAGGGTGGAGCCATTTTTTGCGTTGCTGACTGATGGCAGGAAGGTGCAATAGCTGAACAGCTTGGCCAAAGCCGGAATTGCGGTGGGTTATATGAAAGCTGTGTAGCAAGTGCTTTTTTCATTGAAGTACATGGGGAAGATGAATGAAAATATTTTCCTGTGCGGCGATGACTTCGAGCTGTTGACACCCTGCTTCCGCAACGGTTGCCAACGTTGATGAGCTATTTGAGAGGTCAAGAGATATTCACAAGTAAGTGTTCTGCGCTGCTTCCGACATCCTCTTATTTGTTGTGGACATTTTCTGCAATATTAGTAAACTTTACCGCAAAAGGCGATAAATTTAGCTTCGAGCAGGATAGCCATAGATCGATAACTGCAGCCCCTACGCGTTCCAGCACTAATTTTAAGTATTTGCGATTCTGGTGCTATTCTTGCACATGGGGTGACCAAGAGTGGTTATGGTCGATGACAAAGCTGAAGAATGACAAACCGGTTGATGACAAAACTGTACGTAGGGTAGTGGCTTCCTACCAAGTAGGGGTAGATAACTGGTCATTGTTTTCCTGGTGAATGCCATGGCAACACCTTTTTTTGGAGAAAGATGAAGTCATCGGGTAGCCAAGTAAGTGGAGGCGTTTAGTATGCTTTTTGAAGACGTCCATGTGTAACGTGGCACAATCTGGATCCGCTGCAGCTCCTTGTGGCGGTTTCGTATGAATTTTATTAGTGTGATATGGAACCACAGGGGGCTGAGCACAGCACGCTGTGGTACGCCCCTCTCTACTGCGTGAGACAGTGTTGAGCCGCTGGGGTACTCAAAAAAATGTTTCAGCCTTTTAAGTAATTTTCGATCTATTTGTACAGCGTGCCTGTAAGCCCGATACTGCCCAAGGCTGTGAGAATCGCATGTTGGAAAACAGAGTCAAAAGCATCCTTGACATTAAGAACAACAGCTATGGGGATGAGAGCAGCATGTAGATTTTCTTGAAGTGATGTGACGAAGGCGACAACATTGTGAACTGCAGACCTCTGCTGACGAAACTTGTTCATTTCTTGGCGATACTCATTGCAGCTTTCGAGAAACCATGTTACGCGCTTGTGGATCATATGCTCCATAGACCCATGTAACTCAGTAAGAAACTGGGACAAAAAAATGAGTAACTAGTTGGCTGCTTTAGGGTTTTAAAATGGGAATACTTTTAGCCAGCTTCCACAAATACCTTATCAGTAAACCATGGAGAGGTTTATTACTCGAGCTGGCGAAGCCGGCAGTTCTTTGCAACAGCTTTATTGCTCACCTTATCATTTCCCGGAGACGTTGTTTTGTTTGACTCAGTGATAGCAGTGCGTAGTTAGTTATTGCAAATATTTGGTCCATCGCAGGCACGGCTGCCTGTGGGAGGCTCAATTGGCCATTTACGTTTGGTGGTGAAGGCTGTGAACTTGCTATAGTGCTATACCATAGTGCTCTGTATATCTTAGGCTTCAGATGTATTATTTCTTATATCAGCCTATTTGCCAGTAGTAATATTGTTGTCTCCTGTGCCTTTTCGTGACACCTGCCATGAAGCTCCAGTCAATGTCCACTTGTTTTTCTGCATGTTAGTGCTAGTTTTGCTGCTCAGAAATCTTTTTGTTTTCATGAACGTAGGCAAATTGAACACCATCACTTAACTTCTTCTTCCTGCTCCTTCATGCACACTACTTTATGCTAGCCTATCAACTTTCTTTCAAGCTAGCAGTTACTGTATTAAAGAATGTAGGTAAAATGCACTTTTCGAGCCTCCTTTTTTCTCCATTTCTATTATTCGAGCTGGTCATCAAGCATCAAAATGCAGTAATTGGGACATTCAAAGAACATGTCTTGATCTATAAGTGTGATGCATACTAAAGAAAACGCTTAACCCCATTGGGCATGACGTGCGATGTAATCTAGAGTGCCATAAATCAAAGGCACAAGGCGATTCAAGTCTCGGGCAGTTTTCAAGGGAAAGGTTAATTATAATATTACTTACCGGTAGGCACTGGTCGTGCGGCAGAGGACAGTAAAGTAGGGATGGCTGCCTAAGAAATATTTTGCTAGATTTTAAAACCAAAACCCACTTATATGTTTTGTTACACCGCCGCTCAGACATCATACCTCAAGTGGAATCTGTGCCGCATTTTTGCGTTACGTATAATGCTAGTATGGACTGGAGGCCTTAAGTCAGGCCTAAAGTTCAGTAAGGTTAGCGTGCACCTGGTAGGCTCATACGTATAAGTAAAAGGATATTTAAAATTCGTTGAGGCACTCTTCAACTTCGGTACAAAGCCTATGTGAGACCGATTCTGAAATTTGGCGGCCTTCCTTTTTCTCGTTCTTCAAAATACAAGCTGCATCCTTTGCAGCTTTTAGAGCGACGTGCACAGCGCCTCTGCTTACGTCTCTCAAAATCAGTCTCAACCGCTTTTCTGTACTTGGAGGCTCGCCTTAAGGATATTACCTCTCGTTTGCGGATTTTAACTTTGAGATCATCCTTCGGGTCATTTGAGTCTACTCCCGACGTGGCTATACCGACCTTTGTGCCCCACCTGGCCCTCTTTCTTACCAGTGGCCAAGGTTGTGCTTCCCTCACGTTTTCACGGAGAGCATTTTAGCACACATTGGTGTGTACTAAGATTGCATATGTCTAATTGTTCACACACCGTCTATTATGGATATCAATTTCAATTCTCTATTTTCATCTAATGTGAACAGCTTACCTTCAGGTCTAATATCCCGTCTGCTATCTGACCGCCTTTAAAGTTCCCGTATGGCACTGCAATCGCCACTGAGCCTGGCTCTGACCGTACAGAAGGCAGCGATTGTAATTTTTCAGTCTCTTTTCTTGATTATTTCGGTGCGCGTCCCGGATACACAATTTTGTATCAGGAGAGCTTATGGCAGCTAGGATTGCACTCATGAAAGTGCGCTGCAATCAGTCAAAAATAGTGTTTATGTCTTTCCGTTTTGTTGTCATTGGAAGCAGCATGGTATGCTCCGTTCAGGCGTTCATTAAAGTGTGCTTTACATGGACAGCTGAACAGCAAGACGTTTCATCTGGGTCCCAGGCCACTGCGGTGTTTTCCAGAATGAAGAGGCGCCTTTTTGGCTAAATCATGCAGCTCCCAATGCACCTGTTCTAAGCACCATATCCACAATATATTCTTTTGTATAATGTCTCGTTTTCAGCGCTATAGGTCACAGATGCCTTATGCAATCATCCCTTGTTATCTACAGCAGACTGGCAGCATCGCATGTACACATGGAAAGTTCGTTCATGTAAATCACGGCATTACGACGCAACGGCGACCTTTTTGCGATGCAGGATCCCACGCCTAAATCTTTACTTATGTAGATGCGGACTTAGTTCCACAAATCTTTGTGAAGCTTGTAGTGTGATTGAGAATATAGCATTTCCTTCTAGCTTTCTGAAGGTTTTCACATAGGAGAAGTGCCCATTTAGAAATTCCATACGCACACTTGGGATTTACTTTGTCGTCCCACCTCCTGTCTCCTTAGGTGCGTGTCCAGAAGCATTCGCGGTGTCTAAAACTAAAAACGTTTTTAGGAATTGATTCTCTGCAAATATATTCCCTATCAGGTTTCTTTGGAATCGATACCTTTTTGTGAAAGGTTTCTGCACCGAAACTCCTTTATCTGGTGACTAATCATCCACCCCGCATTGTAGTTTTTATGGGACTTTCGCTTTTATTTTTTTTTTCAAGCCACAGTATTCCTGGTTCAATGCTTGGAAATACCAATTGAAGAAATATTTGTACATTTATTTCAATCAATGACCTACTTTCTTCTCATCTATCCTCCCCCTGCACACTACTTGACCTACTTTCTTTTGAACCACTTTCCCCCTCCCCAGCTTTTCTTCTTCAGAAGCAAAAGCGTATTTAAACCCCAGCCAGTGATGATTGCTTTCGCCATACGCAGACATGTCCACTTGGCGAAACATTGGCTTGACCGGTGAACTGAGGTTCTACTCCTCTGCCCTTGTTCAGTGGTGTTTTAGTATTTTAGTATCAAAAAGTCCAACCCCCGCCTGCTCTCGCAATAACGTGAATAGGAAAACCAGTGTTTGTTACCCTAGAAACTTGGTCATTAGAACTGATTGTTATGCGTTGAAAGCCTAACATCATCTATTAGCCGCGAGTCGACCTACAGGTGGCACCACCGTCAATCTGATAGTGTGGATCGGCAGCCGGAGGCAGAAGCAGAAACGCACGTGGCGTAAGTCGCTTTTCCGAGTTTGCGGCGGTTTCGCTGGCGAAGAAAACATGCCTTCTGCAGTGGACTAGCCATTTACTGTTTATAATGTTCCAATATTGCAGACGAAAGCCGTGTATTTCACCAATGCAGCAAAAGAAGCGTGGATATCAGGAAAACAACGCACGCAACCACCCGTCCTTTAGATCTACTTGCATCGCTTGACGCTTTTTGCGCTCTATAGCGATCATGAGCCGGCTATTTTGGTTGTGTACCGCTCGACTAAGGGCATATTATTTTTCTTGTCTTACAACAGTGGCGCCTGACGTATACGAGCGAGAACGGATAACTTAGTGTCAAGACCACGCAGATAAAAGGTTCTTACTGTGATCTGCAGTACTTTAGAATGTTTCGAGACAGCCTGGCTCATTACATCGTACTTGACTCAAATACTAAGCTATTTAAATGTAGCACTGACAACGTAGTGCCCAGTGGCTTAACGTAGACAGTGCACGTCAATTCTGAGTAGACAACCGGGCACAAGTATTCACCAAAAATAAGATTACAGCGACACTGTGCAGGAAGGGTGTCACGTGTAGCGCGCTCACTGGATTGAGTGTGCAGAGCTCACAAAGAGGCGAATGCTTCTTGCCGCCAAGGTGAGAGCACCTGATAGTGTAGCACTGTGCGGATGTCTCTAAATGATTTACTGAAACCGGGGAAAGTATAAGGGATTTCTGATAATTGTCATGTTGATAAATGATAAATTAGCGGTGTAATGATTTCATTAGCATGCCAATGAATTTCAGTGTGTGAGAGAATGTTTATACACTTGACAAAATTGAGGACTATTATCGAATAATTTTTATTAAAGTTAAAGTGCAACCTAATAATGAGTCGCTAGGAAGACATCATAAAAAATCTACGCATAGGCGCTTTTATGTTCTGGCAAAACATTTTTAAAGCTCAATATTTCTTTATAACTGTAATTATTCAGCAGTGACTCCCTTTATGCGACACAAATATCAGAGCTACTTACAAGACTGGTGGCGGATATAAAATTATCGCTAAAGAAATGGATCCTGGAAAGCGCATAAAAACCCAAAGACAAGAACAAACGACGGCCACACGAGCGCTCGTGTGTCCGTCGTTTGCTGCTGTCTGTTTTTATTTGCACTCTTCAGCATCAACATCTAGCGTCCCGGTGCAGTCTTCTGACTCTGGGATACTCGTCTGTAGTTTTATGCGCTTTGTAAATATGCTAAACCTAATAAACGTTCACTTTCACCTTTCAAAAACATGTCTGATGAACTCTCCCAAATGCAGTCATTAAAGAAATGGAGTTCATCTTTTTATGCGACTATAAAGCTGTATTTGTTTCCGAACTGAACACCGATTCTTAGGCCCATATGAAGCTATTTTACTCTTTTGTCAGAAAAAACAAGTTTGTTCGGAAGAAAGACTACAAATCGACCGCGGGGAAAGGCACGGACGAACACACAACAGGACACGCGCTGTCCTATTGTGTATTTGTGGTTGTGTGTTACGCCTGTCCTGCTGTCTGTTCGTACATGTATTTTAGCGCTTTCGATTATTAGCATGCATTCCCACCAACAAGCCCAATTCAAGTCTCAAGCTCGGAAGGCAGCACATTTAGAAAAGGAATTCCTTCCATTGGGCTACCAGTGAAGTACATTAACCTAGGTGTATATGTAATATTTAGTGTACAAATTAGATGCAGAAAATATATGTTTCTAAAACATTCGAAACTATCTCTGAAGCAAACTGTGTTGACTACCACTGGTACCAGTTCGCAGAAGCCTTCAAAGGCAAAAACAAACTTAAATGCATATTGTCTGGGACTTAACGCACCAAATCGCCATCGTCTAAGACGAAAGATATAGTGGCGGCCTTCGGTGTCCTTGACAATGTGACATTGTATAGTTCAATTCAGTTCAGTTGTTCAGTCGTGTCCGACTCTTCGTGACCCTATGGACTATGTTACGCCACGCTTTCCGGTCTCTCACTATCTTCATAACATCACATAACTTCATCTGCAGTGCCTCGAGGATGCCATCTAACCATCGCGTTCGCTGCCTACCCCTTCTCCGGTGACCCTCAACTTTTCCCAACATCAAACCTTTCTCCAGCGACTCCTCTCTTCTCATCAGATGACCAAGGTAGCTGAGCTTTAACTTTAGAATTTGACCCTCCAATGAGCAGTCAGGGTTTATGGCCGACAATATCGACTGATTTGATCTTCTGGAAGTCCAAGGAACTATCAAGAGTCTCCGCCAGCACCACAATTCAAACACGTCAATTCTTCGGCGGTCAGCCGTTTTCACAGTCCAACTCTCGCATCCATACATCACAACTGGAAAAACCATAGCACGAGTTATACGGATCTTGGTTGGCAGACTAATGTCTCTGCTCTTTACTATGCGGTCAAGACTAACTATGGCTCTCTTTCCCAGAAGCAGGCGTCTCCTAATTTTATGTCTGCAGTCTCCTTCCGGGGTAATCTTGGAGCCCAAGAAGAGAAAATCTGTCCCAGCTTCCACTTCTTGTCCCTTGATGGTCCAGGACTTGATAGGGCAAGACGCCATGATCTTTGTCTTCTTAATGTTCAGTTTAAGCCCGAACTTCTCACTCTCTTCTTGTACGCGCATCAGAAGTCTCTCGAGTTTCACTTCACTTCCTGCCATTAAAGTGGTATCATCAGCATATCTAAGGTTGTTGATACGTTTTCCAGCAATCTTCACTCCAGCTGAAGATTTGTCCAGACTGGCCTTCTTCATGATGCACTCAGCACATAGGTTAGATAGGCAGGGCGACAGTATGCAGCCTTGTCTCACTCGTTTATAATCGGAAACCAATTACTAAGACCATGCCCACTTCTGACTGTGGCCTGTTGCCCTTCATACAGGTTCCTGAGGAGGTGAATTGGAACTCCCATTTCTTGGAGAACTTGTTACAATCTGCTGTGATCTACGCAGTCAAACGCTTTTGCATAATCAATAAAGCAGAAGTAGATGGGTTTGTGGAACTCTTGCTTTTTCCATGATCCAGCGCAGGTTAGCAATCTGGTCTCTAGTTCCTATGCCCTTACGAATCCCAGCTTGCACTACCGGAAGCTCCCCATCCACATACTGATGCAGCCTACATTGGGAGATTTTCAACATCACCTTGCTAGCATGCAAAATAAGCGCGATCCTTCGGTAGTTGGAATAATCTTTGGCGCTGTCTTTCATTGGAATGGGGATGTAAACTGCCCTCCTCCAATACTGTGGCCACTGCAGGGTTGTCCAAATCTTCTGACATAATGTATGCAGAATGTTAACAGCGTCATGGTTAAGGTTTTGAAGCAACTCAGCTAGAATGCCATCAAATCCGCTAGCTTCGTTCTTAGCAAGGCTGCCTAAGGCCCATTCAACTTCACTCTTCAGGATGCCCGGCTCGAGGTCAATAATCACCACCGTCTTATGTTGGGTTTGCACATCCGGGCCCTTCTTGTAAAATTGTTCTCTGTATTCCTGCCACCTCTTTATCTCTGGGGCTTCAGTGAGGTCCTTGCCTCATTTGTTCTATATCACGTCCAACTTAGCACAGACGCTTCCTTTGATATCTCTGATTGTCTTATACAGAGCTCTTGTGTTCCTTAATTGGCTGTTGTCCTCAATTGCTTGGCACTGTATGTTCAGGAAGGCATTCTTCTCTCTCCTAGCTATTTCCTGAAAATCCGCATTGAGAACCTTCCAATACACTAT
>JAJIZL010108129.1:0-19340 GCA_023969395.1 Amblyomma maculatum | reverse complement strand
TGATGATGACGATGATATATATATATATATAACACAGGAGAAAAAGAACCGAGAGAAGATATCCGATGGCGATGAAAGATGACGTTATGTTTATATGAATGTTGGCAGGCCCAGCGCGAGCGTGCCTGCCCGCGCCACTGCCCGCTTCTTCCTCGTCCGTAACATTATCCGGGGATCCTGAGCTATCGTCTCGATCGTGTACGAGGAAGTTTGTCGATGAGATTCATGGCATAACGATGGACGTGACTGTCTGCTTGAAGATAGAAGAAGAAAAAGGAAGAAGGCAAAGCCTTGCCTCAATGATGATTCCACGATGAAGCCTGACCAGGACGCTTTCGTTGCACATGTTGCCAGGATTTGACGCTGTGTACCAGGCACGCATCAAACGGCACGGGCGGGGCGATGTCTTCACGTATATCGTTGTATCGGGTCGGTGGGCTCACCTGGTAGGTGTCTCAGGTCATCGGCCTGGATGAGCATTTCTCCCACAGCTCAGAGCCTCCTTGTTCACTCAGCACAATTCTTATAAAACCTCTCAGGTCACGTTCTGATTAAGCTATCCAAACACAAGGTACATCCCTCCAAGTCGGCATCCAAACAATCGCATGACTTCACAGAAGGTATTATACACAGGCTGGCACAGTAATGTTCCTGTAGGCGCGGTTACTCGTTGCCTTGTGTCTGACGGGGTCAACAGCTAAAAGGGAACAAACCCCTCGTTTTGCTTCTGCAAAGCAGCTACGGCGGTGTAGGCGAATAATTTACTCAGAGACGCATGGGAGGCATGCGACGCCGCTGGTATCGGCTCTTAACAACGACGGGTTTTCCATTTTCCCACTCGGTTCTCGGTCCCTTTCTTCTCCACAACTGACCACCCTCCCCTCAATCCGACAGAACATCGCTGTCGCTGGGCGCCGCGCTCCGGCAATGGTTCCCTCGTTGAGTGAAGCATGGCAAGACGCCGTAGGTCCTTCAGCTGGTCAGACAGCGCACCGCCAGCATGCCGGCTGTACTGTCGCAACACCGCACTATGGCTACCTACCACCCCTATGTGCATCACATGATGTCGACCTGATTACATAGCTGCTGCTTGTCGCCCATATCCCGAGAACAAACTGCCAAACTGCTTTCGCGAAAGGGTCGGCGCGTCAGCGAGGCGGCCGGGCGGGGAAGTCCTGGCATCGTTGCTGACGCTCGAGTGCAGACATTCACCCGAATTTTATTCATCGAATATTTATTTCTGCGCCACATGCCTCGCCTCACCACAATGCTTTATGTAGGTCATGGCTTAAGGACCTTATCAGAGCTGGGACCCTCATCAGTGTCTGGCAATCGCGTGGCGTCACGGAAGCTGACCTGCGCCGGGTAAGAGGTTAGTGCCTGACAGTGGTGTCAGCTGTTCCTCTTGACGACGGAGGGGTGTAATCTAAAAAATAACTGGCAACATATATATTCATTTCTTGCATCAGATGAGGCACGCAGTTAACAACGAAATTCATTCCACAACGCGTGAGCGTAATGATAGGAAGGTTAGCTCTAAACAGCAGAAGGATCAAGGGAAAAAAAAAGCAAACGCCAAACTTTGCATACCTACCCAATAATGATCATAAATATAGATGTGGTACTGAAAAGCTTATTATAAAGGACCTTTATGTCTGAATGGCTGTACGACACATAGCGTAAGAAATGCCTTCGCTCAGATAATAGCCCACAATTAAATTAACAGGCTCACTGTAGTAGGTGGTAAGGCATTTACGAACCCCCCTTTAAACTTAGCGTCTTACCAGGGTGTTCTGTGTGTATGTGAAATGACGGTATCCTTCGGATGCTGACCAGCGGGGCAAGGTTGTCGAAAACATGCAGTATACGAGCCTTCTGTCGCCACTTAGCAATATCGACGCAGAAGTCAGGAGATGGCTTACGGAGAGCGAACATCATTTCATTACTATGGTCCAGCGTCAGTTGCTTCAGGTGTCGTGCTTGCGTCACCACTTTTCCCTTTAAACCACCACGATGGCATTTAACCCATCAACCGTGGAAACCAAGCGCGAGGTTATGACTAGAATATTGATGTGAAAAAAAAATTTCTATCACGCGTTATTATTAAACAGCGCTTCCTGATGAGGGCATGGCTGCGTAAGTACGTCATGCATATAGAATGACAATGTTTGTTCTTACAGGGAAGACAAACCCAGCTGGAAAGAAAAGTTTGGCACAAGATTCTAACTAGAAGGGCGCAATATATCTCCAATAACAACACTCACAAAGGATGTTAGTGCCGCTGCAAAATGCAAAGAAATTGTTTTTTCGAGCTACGTCATACGTTCGGTGAAGTTTTTTTTTTTTTTTTTTTTGGGGGGGGGGGGGGGTGGAGTTGCTACCCCAGCAGTCTCGAGTGCCTTACTCTGTTGATATTCACCAAGCTGTCGAGCGACGGCATGGTATATGGCCCGCGTCATCGGCATAGGCTCGAGAGTGTCCCCTCGAAACACTCTACTCTAGCTTTTCTAGGAAACCTTCAGTTTGTTATAGCCGCGAGGAAGAATCAAAGTTTGTCCAAATGTCACTGCTAGTCCGTGTTGTTTTTCTCGACGTCTTTCATTCTCTCTTTGACATCCTAAGGCAACAAGCGGGCCATTGACACCCAGTGGTACGCATAAAAGGCTCCACGTCCACTCGAGCCATCCTCGCGTGTGTTTTCAGAAGTCTGGTGGTTTTCTCATTTCGCTTTCATGGAAGTTGCAGTCCCCGTGAATGAGACCTGTCCGAGGGGCGACGACGTGCCCTGAAGACGTAGGCTTCACTGTCGCGGAAGAAAACAGTCATCATGAATTAAAAACGGGGAGCACCCCACACGGGTTTTTAGCTGCTGTGCAGGTCATGTGAATGCTTGACCCTCTTGTAAATCACAACTCCCGCTGGGCAAATGTGTAGGAAGTGACAAAACAGTATTGCGAATCTCCATGTCCACTGTTTGCAAAACGTTTTCGGAGCATAGTTTCCGTAAGGTACAATAAAAAAATGGTCTGTTTGAAAATTAAACATCATTTACCGCAATCTCCCCTGTACGTAAACACCCAGTGTGCAGTCCAATGTTTCGCTGAAAATAAATTGTGATTGATTATTTACATTCAGTACACAGTCTGCAATAGCAGATGACGTATAACCGGTACATAAAGAGGTACATGTTACGAAAGTATCGAAAAATCTCGTTAGAGACTAGGTGTCAGGCATTAGATGCCATATTATCCTACATATATTTACAAGAATTGCATTACAGTCCCCGCCTGTAGATAGTCCACAAAGCGAGAAAGAACTTTTCAAACATAAGTAAACTCACAGTCCGAGGATTTTACTTGTACGCTGAAAACTCCACTACATTAAAACGTTGAGGAATAAATTCCTCAATTCAGTGCCCCTCTTATTAGGGGGCGAAGTCAATTTTAAGCTTCACTTGATAGTGCAGAAGTCCACACCAGCTGTGAACGACAAAAGAAAAGTAACAATTTAGGTGTCCTGACATATTGTAGCGACATTTATTGCACAAGAGAAATATATAGAATGAAAGAGACTGGAAGAGCAGCCAAGCCAAACAGCTAGGACAAGCAACACTCAGCCCCAAACCGTATTTCGTCCTCAGCGAGTTCCACGCAGGAGCATAGCACTTCTTGTTGATCGTTCTTCGCTCCTACGACCTGGCAATATTATATTTTAAAATATAATTGGTACATTTAGGGTAGCGGTTTAGCGCATTTATGAGCGTGATCTGATTGGCATTTACCGCCGAAAGATGTCGAGTGGATTAAAGAACTTCGTACCCGGAGCGCAGAGGGCAGACTTTGGTCTCTATTCTTTCTCTTCTCAGCAGCAAGGAAGTAGATAGAGAACTCCTAAAAGTCGATAGCGGCTTCGGAGCGAGACGGCTGCCAAGAGGAAATGTTCGAACTTTTGGCTTGCCCTGAAAGTACCTGCATGATCTTGCTTTGGGTCCGAGAGTGACGCACAGCGTGAAAGAGTAGCAGTTTAACACATACGATGTCGGGCTGCGACGATGGCATATTTGCGTAATTCAGGGGCCAAGGAAGCAGACCTGCGCCTTTCACAGTGATTTCCAACGGCGAGCTCCTACATCCTCTTTCCTAGAATTAGCAGTGACACTTAAGCTCCGTCTTTGAGGGTATGACGAGGCAGCGTTAATGGCTCTCGTTTGACGGTTACCGTTCCGGATCTTAGTTCGTTACATGCACTTTGCTACTTGCCTGTTCAGTAATCTCTTAATTGTTAAACGAAGCTCGCCTTCTCGCATGTAGAGCTGAAGGCCAAACCAGGCTTGAAAATGACCTCTAATGGAAGGCGTACCACCGTCTCAGCTGTGCGCTTCACAGTCACAGTCACGTGCGCTTCACGCCGCAGCGCCGACCGTTACACTAAGCAGTCACTTTCGCCAGTTGTGTCACATGGTTCACTCAGTCACTCTTCAGATGCGTGGTGCTCGTCGCAGAGAGAAGGAGGAGGAGGAGGACGAGAAGCACATCCCAGGAGCACATCACAACATAAATCTCTGAGGAAAAGTGGGAGAATTGTCTGCTCAGCTCCAACTTAGCGGTTCAGTGAGGACTGATTCGCCAGGCCGTCGCCACGGCGACTGTCCTTGGCATCCTGTACAGAGGAAGCCACCCATGATCAATTCCTCACCGCCTTTTCTGTACCTCAATAAACGTTTTTCAATCAATCAATCAATCAATCAATCAATCAATCAATCAATCAATCAATCAATCAATCACATGCGCGCACCGGCGTGGAGAGGAGGAGGAGGGTACTTTCCGCACTGCGGATGCGCGCACCGCCGCGGAGACCTAACCCAGTGGAGCGGATTACCGTATGCGCAGGGCATGAAAACGGATTCTGCATAAAACGGCAGTGCCCTTTGATGCGTTTAACGGAACGCTGGTTGTGTTCGATGGAACGCTCGGTCGCCCACAGCCGAAGCTGTCGCTCTACATTTGGCTCAGTAGCGTTGAACTCTCTTAATTTTTCCTCTCTGTTATCCCGCACATCCTCAGTAGCACAGAGCCGTAAGATGCTACATCGTGTGATGGATATCCCGACCGAGATATATATGGCCACTTTAACGAAGCCGTGCGAATATGCTACGTTGTCTAAGGGCAACTGCCTAACTTACGATGCAGGGGTTCGGGAAAGCTGGATCTTTATCTCATCCTTTCTTTTCAAAGGCGAAGTTTGACATGGCAGTGCCTTGCCAACTCTGCAATGTCATGTGGTTGTGTGACTCCACGCAACCCGACGAACAGTCAGTGCACGGTGCCATGTCACCTGCTAACTACCGCCTGTCAGAGCCATGCCTGTGATTTTTCGCTCACAATGGCGAAACCGACACCGGATTTCCCGGAGAACAGAGCCTTTAATGCCAGTAGCGCTAAAGGCGAACGAAAAACTTGCAGTCACGTGGGGCAACCACATAGAGATGGTGCTACAATGCGAGGTATGTGTGACAATGTTTGGCGGCAGATCCTAAAGAGGCTTACGGTTACCGAGCAGAACCAGTTGGCTTGAACCGAAACATACTCCCGTTTGTGGCAAGCTTTGTTTTCTCGGGCAAGTAGTTGCTTCGAAACGTATCTGTGAAATTATAAACAAGACTACCAAGGATCACAAAATGTCTCTACTTCACAATGCGTGTATAATTTTTTCCCAGTTTCAAACTCATGTACTCAAGCGAATGCTTTCAATGATTTGCTGCTTGGTTTTTATTGAGAGCCTTTGATTAGATGCATTATTTTCTTCATATCACTTGGAGTGAGGATTCCTTAATGAGTGTTGCCGGAAGTAGTGTCGTGAGAATTCCTCACAAATCCAGCTTACAAAGGAAAGCAAGGTACCATAGGAAGTGCAACAAATATTACAATCCTCCTACTGTTTTACAGCACACCTGAAGTGCGCAGGTCGTCCTGGTCGACCCTGAATAAGCTTGAGTGAACCAGGCATTTGACTTAGAAGGGGTATAAATTGGCAGGGCTTCTCCTCTCGTGAGCCCTGCAGTACAAATAGACTGATCAAACTAGAACTGAAGCATTAATAAATTAGCATTGTTTTCAAGTGCGCCCTGAAAGCATGCGCAAAAGCAGTGCTAGTATGTCCCGTAAGTGGCGGCAAGTGGGAATCCATAGTGAGAAATCATTATAACGCGGGGTGTTGGTACCCCGATATCGAAACAATTCGTCTGTCAGCAGCGTAGACCCTTGCAGCCGTGAAAAATCATAAGCTTGCTTCTGGCAGGCTTTCAATGCAAAATGTTTAGTAACCCAATGGCGGCATGAACTCGGCCTCGACGTGGACCATTTGAAGCCTTACAGCCTCTAAAGGTTACGAGCATGTCTCTGGCAGGCGGTAGATGGCAGGTGACAAGACCAGTAACTAAGAGGTTAGAGGTTCTGTGGTGCGCAGACGTTATTTTTCTTTCGTCCATGAAAGTCGCCGGCCGTGTGGTTTGTCATCGTGTTTCATGACGTCACGAGGCCGGATGGGATGGTCGATTTGGAATGAGCTGGCAGCCTACGCGACTTCTTGAACAAACGGCATCCTTGCACGCTTCGTTTCAAGCATCAACGGCACAAACATTTACGAACATGCTTCTGGAAGGCGGCATGAGAATGTTTCTCTGACCACAAGGCTATGATGCTCCCTTGAGCTAGAGCCTTGCACGCAAGGTATACTGACGGACACAGAACATCCCATTGACTCTAAGTCTCCTAAGAGGAAATTTCCACCTCACAATCAGAAGCGAGCATTAACGTTTCTGTCATTTCTTTACATAAGCGCTGATAACCGTGTAGCGTACTGTATAAAAGTAGCGCTCTCGCGTACATGCAGCATGAGCCGCAGCGATGGTCTGTGAACGTTTTATCTTTGCGCTTTTCAGTAGGCAAACGCACAGAATCCTGCCCAGAGTACAACAAAAAATTTTGTAGTTTTGGTGCAAGGACAGCTGCTTTTTCAATACTGTAGCATTTTTCTGTACCTTGTGATATTTAACTGTATTTCTGTCGCTAAAACAAGGGACAGCACAATCCTGCAGATAACCTTGTAGGTACACATTTGTATTCTTAATGCAAGGTCATAGCCAAAAACTCTACAAAACCGTTTTGGTTTGACAGAGAAATTTTTCTTGTTTTCCTATTGCGTTGGCCTTTTCTTTCTGTGCATAGAAATCGCCAAGGAAGTGTGTAAGCAACTCGAGCATATACTGCTTCAGAGCTTTTCGTCGAGGTGCGGCAGTGTCCATATTCACTCCACCCTCAGCAACGCTGCATTCCCTTCGCACCCGTAGTGCAGCCACCTAACCACTATAGTGTAGCGGATAAATCCGACGGGCAATTTGTATCATCATTGCTCTCACAGCATGCTTGTGTGATGTCAACGGGTCAGATGATAGCGACTATAAAAGCAGCTGCACTGATCTTGGTTGCTTCTCTTCGGGTGCCATACAGCGTCTGAATAAACCCAGGCATATTTTCGTGCTCTCTAATCATGTGGGCTACTTGGTGCAGACACAACAGTGGCGACGAGGATGGGATCCACCCTGCAATTGAAGTAGCACAGTTTGGTAGTGCAAGCACCGGAACGCTTGCTAGGCCAAGCACCTGGACGCCGGACAAGTGCAAGCACCGGAACGCCGGATAGCAGCATGGCTACGCTCGGCATGTATACGACCAGTTTGCCGAAGACGGGTACGAAGATTTCGAGTCCTACGTCGAATGCTTTCAACATTACCTGCAAGCTAA
The DNA here is from genome assembly GCA_023969395.1 of Amblyomma maculatum. Lineage (NCBI taxonomy): Eukaryota > Metazoa > Arthropoda > Arachnida > Ixodida > Ixodidae > Amblyomma > Amblyomma maculatum. The sequence goes on along the minus strand of JAJIZL010108129.1, from coordinate 11,538 downwards.
CAAGGTGAGCAACGATTTGAAGGTAGCGACTTTTGTGACTGCCATGGGGGAGAAGACTTATCGGACGCTCAAAAATTTGCTAGCTCCGGAGAAGCCGGAAGGGAGCAACGATGATCACTTGGTGAAGGTGCTGAAGAAGCACCACTCTCCAAAACAAATAATAATAGCAGAGCGGTTTCGTTTTAACTGCCGAACGCAGCATTTAAACGAGACAGTGGCAGCGTTTGCTGTGGAATTGAAAGGGTTAGCGGCGACCTGCGATTGTGGCCAATTCTTGGATGAAGCGTTGCGGAACCGTTTTGTACCTGGTCTGAGGGACCAGGTTACTCAAGCAGAGCTCCTAAAGAAAATCACGCTGTCGTTTGCAGCTTCCTGCGACTTTGCCAAAAGCATTGAACTAGCCCGCACAGAGAGAAGAAAGTTTTAGCCTGCCTCTAACGAAAAGGAGGAAGTGAACACGCTAAGATGAGGCCCTTGGAACCCCGGACCTGGAGCACGAGACACAAAGGCAGTACTAGCGGAACCTGCGGAGTACAGACGCGAAGCTCGTGGTTGTCCCCGTTGCGGAAACGCGCACGCTGAAGCTACCTGCCCGTTCTGAAAATACTGCTGCCGTATCTGCAAGCGGACAGGAGACCTGACCAGGGTCTGTCTAGCACGGGTGCGTTCCGTGCTAACTGTTGAGGGGAGTGCAGGCCAAGAAGCAGTAATGAACGGGGTGCGTTCAGTGCGAACCGTGGAGGAGAGCGCAGACCAAGAAACAGTAATGAACGGTGAGGACTGCGTCGTACTGCATAGTGAATTTTTTTTTTGTGTGACAATAATCGCCGTAGCTACACTGTGAATGTTATGGTGGGCGATAGAAATGTTACAATGCAAATTGATGCAGGTACGTCTGTTTCTATTGTTCCAGAAAGTGTTTATCAGAAGTACTGGCCAGCCTTAGCTCTAAAAAGCTGCGCACTAAAACCGAAAGCTTACGAGAGCGTGCCTTTAAAGATTGTAGGAAAGTTAGATGTCCCGGTCGAGCACAATGGCCAAAGGGTTACTCAGCCTCTTATCGTTGTGCGCACTTCACAAAGGTGTATAACTTTACTGCTGGGTCGCGACTGGCTGGAAGCTTTGAAATTAGACTGGACGAGCGTCTGCGGAATCAGTGTGGACAAGGAGCAGGTCTTGTGGAAAAATACTCGGAAGTATTTGAGCCTGCACTAGGATTAATCGACAGCGTTCCAGTGAAGCTCCTGTAGAAAGACGCTAGTACTTCTGTGTTCTGTAAGCACCGCCCTGTGCCCTTTGCGCTCCTCGAAACAGTAGCAAATGAGTTGCAGTCCTTGGTACAATCAGGAGTGCTAGTCGAACGCAGTGAGTGGGCGACTCCCTTAGTAGTCGTTCCCAAAGCAGGCGGAAAAGTAAGAATATGTGGAGATTACAAAGTGGCTGTAAATCCGTGCCTCAAAACAGACTATATTATCCGTCGCCGGTAATTGACGATTGTTTACAACGTTACAGGGCTGCAAGTATTTCACGGTGCTTGATCTTTCAACCACGTATTAACAGCTAAGACTGCCCCCGGATTCCCAGGCGTTTGTAACGATAAACACGCATATCGGCTTGTTTAAATACACACGTCTTCCGCACGGAATAACAGGTGCACCGTTCATTTTTCAAGAAATAATGGATGAGGTTCTCAGCGAGTTAGACGGAGTGTCTTGCTATCTCGCTGATGTTTTGATAGCTGCGAAAACGTTGGAAGAATGCTATCAGAAGGTCGAAAGTGTGCTAAAAAGGTTTAAAAAAAGAGGAATCAAACTGAAGAAAAAAAAAGCAAGTTCTTTCAGACCTCTGTAACGTACTTGGGGCATGTGATCGACGGCAAGGGAATACGTCCTTCCCCCGAGAAAGTACAGGCTATCAAGGAAGCATCAAGCCCCAGAGACAAATATGAACTCCGAGGATACCTTGGCCTAATAAATCTCTATCGAAAGTTTCTTCCAAACCTTTCAGCAAAACTGAAACCCCTGTATGAGCTACTCAGTGATAACGCGAGATGGAAATGGACAGCTGAAGCAGAAATAACTTTTCAGAAAACAAAACGATGGCTTACGCAGAACTCGGAGCCTGCACTGCATAGGTAACGCTTCAATTGTCCCGCAGAGGGACTGAAAAATGCTGCTGTTAGCCGCTTGGTTTAAGATAAATGACCGGTCATGTTCAGCACCATTGTAGATGCGCGTGTGACAGATAGCGTCCTTGCCCAGGCGCTCTGGATGTGGCCCAGTTATCCGACACACGCCACGCAAAGCTTCGACAGAGGGTGCGATATGATTCCTGTCAGCTCATGTAGGTGGCGTGAAAACGCCCTAAAAAGCCGTCTCAGAAGTACTTGCTCTTCTCGCTAGGGTATGTGTTACGGCGCGGCGATCGACAGAGCAAACTTCATTGCAGGTTGCCTGTACAACGTACTACGACGCTACAAAAGAGTTATGGCTAGTCTGTGACTCATCTGCGTACGGCGTAGGAGCCGTTCTGTTCTACAAGATAGGTTCTGTCGAAAGGTCCGTCGCTTTCGCTTCGAAAGCACTCGGCAAAACAGAGCAAGGCTACACCCACATCGAAAAAGAGGCACTCGCTGTTGTGTTCGGACAAAATAAATTTCACAAGTATTTGTTCGGGCGGAAGTTTTGCATTTACAGTCATCATCAGCGCTGAGTAGGTTTCTTGGGGCATGACAAGCCGATTCCCGCTATGTCAGCGGCCCTTGTTCAGCGATGGGCGTTGTTGCTGGCAGCCTACAACTACCGGTGGGTTTATAGTAAGTTTAGAGAGACTGCAAACGCTGACGCACTGTCGCGGCTGTCATTGTCAACCCAAGCTGACGAACCTGACAGCGTTATGTTTTTTCTGTACTTGATGCAGTACCTCTCTCTGCTAAGGAAATAAAACTGGAAACGCGCAAGGACAAGATTTTACCAAATGTGCTCTATTATAAACAAACCAGTTGGCGTTCGAGAATTCCAGATGGTCTGCTCGCACCACATTCTGTTCGCCGCCACGACCTTTCTGCCGACCAAGATTGTGTAACTTGGGAAAACCGCGTAGCAGTGCCTGCGTGCTTTTGTGCACAAGTACTGTCACCGCTACACGAAGGCCACCCGAGAATGACCCAAATGAAAATGCTGTCGTGAAGCCAAGTGTCGTGGCCGACATTAACTCGGGACATAGAACAAACGGTGAAAGAGCGTGCAGCCAGTTATCGCAGAACGCGACACAGAGTATTTTCTTGTCATTCTGGGAATGGCCCACGCGTAGGTGGGAAAGAGTGCACTAGACTTTGCGTATTCTGATGGACAGTGGTTTCTACAGTGCTTGTGGGCGCGCATTCTAGGGAGGTGGAAGTGTCTGCGATGAGTTCGACGACCAGTGAAAAGACTGGAAAAACTGCGGGATATGTTTGCCGCATATGGGTTAACAAGAAGAGGTAGTGACCGACAACGGCCCGTAGTTTTCTTCTGCATATTTTGAGAACTTCTTGACCAGGAATGGCGTTCGGCACAGTAAATCTCCTCCTTATCATCCTGCTTCAAATGGTAGTGCGGAGCGCTGTGCGCAGACAGTGAAAAGAGACCCCTGGAAGCAAATCCCGGATGAGCATCGGAAATGGGAGACGATGTCTATGCAGCGCCGTATTGATCAGTTCTTGTTCAGATACAGGAACACCCCAACGGGAACCACAGGGGAAACACCAGCGCAGATTCCGGTCGTGATCGCCTCGAACTCGACTGATCCTGATGCACCCTGACATGAAGCAAAGAATGAGAAGCAAATTGGAACGTATAAATCAGTCTGCAAACCAAACCCTCGAATCCTGGAGAGATTTCGAGGAGGGTGATCTTGTCCTGGTAACGAGTCTCCGACATTTCGATGAAAAATGGATAGAAGGGATAATCCGCAGGCGGGTGAGCGCCTGCACGTACATGGTTCTTACGGGGGACGAAGAACGATACGTTTATGCTGATGACCTCCGACGGTGTACATTTCAGGGCAAGGTGACATCTAACCAGTCCGGTCGGAGGGCCCCGCCGGGGTGGCGCAGGGGTTACGGCGCTCGACTACTGTGCCAAAGGACGCGGGATCGAATCCCGGCCTCGGCGGCCGCTTTTCGATAGAGGCGAAAAGCAAGGCGCTAGTGTGCTGTGAGGTGTCAGCACACGTTAAATAACCCCAGATGGTCGAAATTTCCGCAGTCCTCCACTACGGTGCCTTTCATAGCCCGAGTCGCTTTGGGACGTTAAAACCCACAAACTAAACCAAACCATTCCGGTCGGAGGGGACCCGAGCATCCAGCTGCATATGACTCCGCTCGAGGGTACGGGGCTGCACACCTCGAACGACACAACAAACGAAGGCAACGCTTCAGCACCTGAATTTCTGCAATCGGACTTTGTGCCTGTACCTCAACCGCCACCTGATGCCAGCCTGGTCCCCAAGCGCAACCTATTCCGCAACCGCCACTCCGTCGTAGCACTTGTAAGACAAGAGCCCCAGACCGCTATCAGCGAAGATAACGACGAACACTGCATAAGGGAAGGAATGTTGTGTCATTGCTCTCAAAACATGCTTGTGTGACGTCATGGGTCAGGTGATAGCGGCTATAAAAGGATCTGCACTGATCTTGGTTGTTTCTCTTCGTGTGCCCGACATTGTCTGAAAAAACGCAGGCATATGTCCTGCTCTCTTGTCATGTGTGCTACTTAAAGACACAGCATACTGTGTCAGAGCTTTTCGTCTAGGCGCGGCAGTGTCAACTCAATATTCACACCGCACTCTGCAACCTAACCACTATAGTGTAGTGGATAAATCCGACGGGCAATCATTTTAAGGAAACAATTTTGCTTTCGTCTGAGGGTGAACAATTCTAGCTTGATGATATGCTATGTATTGCTTCAGCTTTGTTTCCCCCTCTGCCACGCGTTCACGATACTTTGAAGCGAATTTTCATTACCTGATGATTACTTGGTCCACAGCTCAATTCTGCCTGCTGTACTTGATACAGACAAATGGGAAGCCTTTATTGCCTCCTACTTTTATTTCTTGAGTGGTGACGCAACAATAGCGGCGCGTGTCACCTCAACGAACCCACGTGCGATGGGGACTCCGCACGCGAGCCTAGAACCCCAAAGAGGAAGGATACGGACACGCGGCGACACCAGGTCGACAAAGGACGGGAAGCCGAAGCGCGGAGTTGGAAACACACACTTGAAAGACGACAGCGATCGTTACGAAAACGCTTTGTTCGATTACGCAAGATGAGAGTGTTACGCACGATATCGTCCTGGAACATCGCTTGAGCCTTTAACATTTCAATCTGGTTTCGGGATAGCTTGTTACACGCATTGTCGCTCACCGCAGCATACCATAGCTATCAGTTTCCGCACGCTTTTTCAAGTACCAAGAGCTTGACAAAACAAATTATTTTCGATGGCTAGCAACAGCAGCGATCGTATTGATCAGCAGAAGCCAGATTGGAAGCGCTACGTCGCCCTCCGCTCTTCTTGCCCCTCTCTTGCAGCGTGCGCGTCCAGAAATAAAGCCTAACCTCGCGGACCTTGGATCATAAAGGGCGGTAAGGTTTTGCATTCCCTGTCTTGCAATTAGTTCCGCTACTTTATAAAGGGGCAAGTGTAGGGTCATCAATCCCGTCTTTAGAAGGGCGCGTGACGTTGGAGGGTAGAGCAGAGGGGCGAGGGGCAGCCCTGCGGTCGGTGCGGTCACGCGGCTGCCACCAGGCGTGCCGCCTTCTTCCTCGTCGCTTCCCTTTTCACGTCTCCCACTCCTTCGACCCTCGCGAGCGTAAAAACTTTGGCCCGCGCTCACTCCGTTATTGCGCTTCGCTGTGGCCGTAACACACGCTGAAATATTTATCTTCCTCGGGCGGTATTTCCTCGTTCCGCCTCCGTATACGACGTGCACGCGGCACAAAGCAGCGGCCGCGGTCTCCAGCTCCCTCCCCTCGCCACAGCAGCTCCCCCGAGAGAGCTTCGCCAAAAGCCCCCAAGCGCCGGAAACCGCGGCTCGCAATACGGAGCAGTCCCTCACGCCGGCCCGACGCCGTCCACGTACACCGTGTGCTCGAGCTTCGACCGCTTCCGATCGAGTGGGGCGATAGAAAAAAAAAAAAAAAAGAAGATACGAAGGGGGAAAGCCGGTGGCGATTCTGGTTCTTCCTTCGGCTCTCATCTGTTTCTTTGCGCTTCTTGTTTTGTGTTATTTTCTCGCACTCTGGACATCGTGCTACTTCGAGGCGCGAGAGATACGGCGGGCTTGCGGTGAGCAAAAGCAGCCAGAGAGAGGCCCCTAAGGGAGGTGAGGCTAAAGTATCGAAATCTTTCAGATGACGCTGGGAAGGGACGTTGATGGCGGCGAGGAGAGATGACGGAAAAGCGGGACAGGCAGTGGAGTGTTTAACCATAATGCAATCGCTCCTGCGATGATGACATGGGCAACCCCGGCTCTTACGCAAAAGCTCGTGCGAAACCCCCGCAATCACAACACGTGTCTGAGCGCTTTAGCAACGGATTCAAGACGGTGTGCCTTTCGTTCGTTTATATTTGTATCACTGTCCTGTAGTTCCACTATTTCCCCTTTATCCAATATCGAGGGGGGCTCTGAGCACGAACGGTGAGTACTCAAGATGGAAATAATAATGTGGGTTGACTTCATTCTGGGCGCGTCCTCGATATTTCCTTGTGCAAGGCATATGCCGCTCTTGTTTCAAGCTGTTTCTTCATCGGAAATACTCTAAATACACTAAACATCACAAAGATTAAACTGTATCACGAACGGCACTCACGAGTTCTATATCTCGTTTCATCTCTGCAGCCTCCTGTGCAAGAAGCTTTTTTTTTTTTTTTTTTTTTCATATGGCATATTGCTCGCTCCCAAAGATATGCATGAATTTTCATTTTGGATCTCACTCAGGCGTGAATGTTTTCTGCGACAACTTTTGAAGTAGATATCAGGGAGAACTTGTTTACCATCGTTCGTATTGCTATCGCTCAAGCTGATGTATAAAAAGAATGAATGGCGCACGCATAAATTGTTGTCAGGATTAACAAAGGTTTCTTTTATTTTTATAACAGCGTTTCTGATGTAATGGCCATGGCCAGCTATAGCTCACTTCCCTGAGCTCCGCTTATCCTCACCTCCATGCGTAGAGTGCCCGATCAGAGATTGTCTAGCCAACGTTACTGCATTCCCTTCTAACAATTTTCGAAGCTAACGAAATGCCAAGTTCGAATTTACGATGCATGGTGGTTCTAAGCAATATTTCTTCCCTGAATGGCTGCAGAGAGGCCAGAAATGCCTTCACTTTAACAATCATGTAGCAACTGGCGGAAAACATAGTGCGGCAGCCAAGGCACATTCACAACTGAAATTCTGCAGCCACACTTTATTGTACTTCATAGAATACCGAATGCTTGTTTAGAAGGTTCAATGTTTTCTTTTTTGAAGAAGAAGAAGAAGAAGCAACTATGTTTAGATTAATTTTAGTCCTGGGGCTGTATTGGGGCTACGGTGGATACCAGGTAAAAGGCAGAAGGCTTCAACAAGCTGGCTAAGTAAATAAATACGTTATTAACATCTTTAATTTTCATTTTGGTGGGCATGTTGTACTGCAGAATTGGAGCTCGTCCTCCAAGTACCATGGCCGCGAAAAAAGATTTTTTAAAAAACACCTTTAGCGGTTGTTGCAAGGCTCTCAAATGACACCCTGATAGGCGGCTTCACAGATTAACACAACGCCAGCAGCACGTCAGGCGTAGACCGCGTGGCCACTTCAGGCTTTGAGGCCTGACTGCAAGCGTAATCACGGCGCGCATTGGGTACCGAGGCAGCGGCTACAGCGAGGGCCGCGGTATGTTGACAAATAATTATGTTTTCCAGAATGTGCGGCTCTTAGGGTGTTCGGTTCGATGTGACTAGAGATTCATTTCTGTTTTCGTTGTTTAATAGAGAAGGGGCGAAGGGGGGGGGGGGGGGGGGGTTTGCTAGTTGTAATTCTATTATACGCTCTATACCTGCCTCAACAACGATATTATCAAATTTTTTTTTTCGTCCCAGTTTCGCCAGATTTGTTCAGCTGTAAGACCTCAAGCTCATTTGCCTAGGATGCTGAGAGTATTACTTTGTTTCGCGCAAGACTCACTTCAAGCGTTAGTGATGCCAACGTCTGTTTTAAATGCTTAGTTGTATTGTTCAAAAGATTTAAGGATTCTATGAGTAGCTCTTTTCTCCGTGCGACTCGATGAGATTCAGAAAGGTTACTAATCCATAGTGTTAATAAATATGGTGTTAATAAAACATATATAGGCATACAAAGGTGAGCCAATTTAAGCTGAGAGGCAAGGTTCCGAATGATTAGATGTACAGATAGGCAACGATACCGTCTGGAGCTTCTTTGCACATGAAGTGGTTCGGAAACGTATATTAGGGCGCTAATACCGTTGTTTCTTGCGTATGTGCGTTAATATTATACTGTTGTGGTGGCCCTAAAAAGTATGTTGACTAAAAGTATCCTTGAGTGAGATTATCTTTTTAATATCGTAATTTTAGACGATGGTGATATAGGCAAAGTGCGAACACTCCGAAAATAAGATTTTTCAGAATCATGATTTCATGTGCGTAAACTTTATTCCGAAATAAAGTGAAACCGTTGCCCCAGCGTATTGCCCTGCACAAGAGCGTAAACTGGCTCAGAACTGATTCTATTCCGAAGCAGTGGCTTCCAGGCCGCATAAACACACCTTGCATTCGATATTATGCTAAGGAATTGGTTTGCACTTCTCTATGCTTTCATTCTGTGCTGAAAGTCGCTAGCCTTAGTGGGCGGAAGGAAGTAAATGATCGTTACTTTTTGTTTTCTTTAAGCGTGCCTATACGACTACTCCGGCTGTTTCTATGCCCTGTGTCCAATCGATAACCGGCTATCCACTACGTCGTGCACAGAAGGATATAGATCATGGTGTGGCGGTCAGGGTCTTCTGACGCGTTACTTATCGATCAATAAATAACGCACGCTTATTGCATATGCTTCTTATATTTACTTTCGTCTTTGCACGCGAAGGCAGGAAATATATTTATTTCCATTAGACGATGGGACAGAGATGTTTGAGGAAGCGTGGTCCATTTTATTTTGTCCTCGATTGCATATGCCAGTTAGCCCGCCAAAGCCATTGCGGGCACTTTTTCCGAGAACAATGACCGGAAACGTTGCCTTCGTGAAATTACATTTCTGGTTTTGTAGCTCGTGAAACGGATATGTGCTTTGAAAGGACACCGAAGCTTTGTCATTGGCGAAAGCTGCCTTGACATATACCAAGTGATTTATTTTAAAGATTGTAAAAACCTTCGAGGTCAGCCAGTAAGTAGATTGTCCAACAAGTCGTGCATTATATGCGAGCAAAATAATAATGATTGACGAGTAAATGAAAACACAAAAACGAAAACCATCTCAGCACTTTCTCTAAGTGGCATTATTATAGTATATTGCGAAATGGAAGGGCGCTGCATCGAAGTGAACTAAAGTTTTAACATTTTCTTGACCGCCAGTGTGGCTCGACATATTTAACGCCAAAAACGCACATTTGAGAGCTCATCGAGCGGGCTTTCCAGCATACCAAGTTTATAAGTTGCGTCACTAAACGTGGTATTGTCACCGAAATCATGTAACGTCTGCGACATGCAGTGAAAAAAACGCCATGTGTATTTCATGCACAGGAACTTGTGAGCACGACGCGGTGCGACGATCGGCATTTCAGGTCTACTTGGCCTCCCTTTCAATATGCCATATGTCACAATCGACCCCCATTCCCCACCCACGGCCCCCTCCTTGATAACACCTTAATCAGGTTCACGTTCTTGTTGTTCCCGCGCCCCCACCGCCCTCACCGGTTTTCTTCCGCCGAGTGAAAGCCACATTTAGCCCCTGACAATAATGAAATCATTCATCACACCGCATAGTATGGCAGTGACGAAAAATTATCCCAACTTTCCGGCAACAGAGGCACACGCATGGCCTTCCTGGAACTAAAACTAGGCACCGCATACCAAAAACCAGCAAAAAGGGGAGCACGTTATTGGCAGTGATGCCATCAGCAATTAAGAGTCGAGGCAAGGACTCGATTTAAAGCGCGTATCCCTCCTATTTCCAAAACTCTCAATGTTCCATCATGATAAATGTAACCTTTCCGCGAGCTCTACGGGCATCACGGATGCGAAAATCTTCTGGATGTGTTGGGGTCCAAAAAAGCTGAAGCTAGACAATGTTCGCTTACGGGTCAATGACAATGTAACGACAGTTTTTCTCGTGTAAGCTCTCTGAAAGTCACATGCTAAGCTTTGGCTAAACACTGTCTTGTACGTTACCATCCACTGGTGGGGCATCTACAACCGTGTGATGGAGCTGGTATCACTATCAATTTCATCGCTCAAGGCATATGTTAAGTCCTGGTCATGATAAACACGGCCTCTAAGTTTCACATGCAGAAATACGGAGTTTAAGGTCAGTTTACCAGCACGCAGAAGGAGGTTGCAGAGACTTGTAGGTGTTAGTGATTGCAGAGCGGCAAACCTACCCCGGCCAACAGCCGATTTACCTATCTCTGCGTAGAAAATTGGCAAGTGTGACCGTTCGCAACGCTGATTTCGTCTTTGTCCTATCAAGTCGTTCGCCTTACGATAGCACAGCCTAAACATCCAAGGTGTTAAGCTTCCGGTGTCTCCTACTGTGCTTTGGATGCCGTAGTCTTCATTAGCTTCCGTCTGTGCGCAAGGAAGTCCAAAAGCCAGATAATGTGGGCCCTTGCTTTTGCGATATAAACGAATAATAACAGCTACAAGATATTGTTTTCCGTTCTCGTCCTCTACTAGCAGGCTTTAAACTAGTAGACGAGCGCACACATGTGTACCACCGTTGTTGTTCTGTGAGACTATTACAGACTTTGTCCTCCCCTGTGCCAACAGCGCAGTGCATAGCAAACATGAGACTGCTAGTCTTCTTATAGGGACTGGCAATACTTGCACCATTTTTTTTGTCAGCAGCATTACTAAAAAAAAAAAAAAAAATCAGCGCGCATACCCCGCCACGGTGGCTCAAAGGTTGGAGCAGTGTCTCTCAAATGGGGGTCTGCGGATCACACACACACAAAAGAAAAGAAAAGGTAGCGCGATTCCTCTGGCCTATCTAGACACAGTTTTGCAGGGTTAAAAACACGTCGTTTCAAACCCGACTTTAGTTTCTCAAAGCAAAAGAAGCACGAGAAGAGTGTGGAAATGGAGAGCGCAGGGGTGAAAGAGAGAGAGCGTCTATACCAGCATAGGCGCAACTCGAGCTCTGGCTGGAGTGCTAAACGGGGCTACAGAGTCGCCTCTTGCTTCCGTCCTCTGAAGACTGTAGCGCGGTGGCTTATCAAGTGCGCGTTTTTTAGAGGCAAGTTAAGCCTTAGCCTTGACTCCATCCCAATTTTGTGACCTGCT
>JAJIZL010108118.1:0-17446 GCA_023969395.1 Amblyomma maculatum | reverse complement strand
GTAGGATTCGTATTCCTGCATTAAGGATCCCCGAGCGCCGCTGAAACCTCCATGGAACGAAGAACGGGCGTAACGTGCAAGGGATGTGATTGATGTTCTGTGGCGTCCCTCCTAAGCACGAGGCGCGATCCGTTGACCTTCTGTAAGAAGCTATCAGCGCTTGTTTTTCTCAAGCGCGCTTTTAACGAGAAACAGACATATAAGCGAAGTAAAAAAATTTCGCGTCCTTTGTGCGCATGTCACTCATATGCTACAACAAACGCGAGTGGTGCTATCTCTATCGTGAAGAATGTTGAAACGCGCGACGTGCTGCCAACAGCATGGGCAAGCTTTGCACTCGCTTGACGGGCCCTCTCTTAGGGCTACAACCGAGTGTCGAGCGTACATTATCCGTGGGCATGTACTATGTACACAGACAGCAGGTGTTGTGCATCATGAAACGCGAGAACACAGCAAGCGCCATGGATCGCATTTGGCCGCAATTAGAGGTCCACAGTTATAGCTCACTGAAGTGTTTCGACAGAGCCTGAAGCATGACAGTAGGCCTAGACAGGTGACGCGGCCGACGAGCGCCGCCGATAGCCGAGCGGGGCACGTCATAAGCGGCTCTTGTCCATGGAGACGGCCGTGCGGCTGTTGTCGTCAATGGAGGTGTGCAGGTTGTTCTCGCTGTTGGAGGCGCGCAGAGTGCTGAATACGCGGTTACGCACACCCACTAGCTCTTGGCGGATGTTGGTGTTCAGCCAGCCGTACATGATGGGGTTGGTGGTTGCGCTGCTCATGGCCGCCATGTGGCACACGGCGAATATCAGATATAAGCGCTGTGGAGAGATGCCCTCCAGGTGGAAATCGGTCAGCAGGTTCATGGCGTTCCAGGGAAGCCACGAGACGGCGAACACAACGGACACGTTGAGCAGCAACATGGTAGCCCGCCTGTTGCGCCGCAGCTCGCGCTGGAGGCGCTCCGAGTAGCCGCGCTTTTCGGACGCCGGAGCAACCCTGGCCGTTGCGGCCGAGCAGCTCAGGTGTGACTTGATGCGGAAGTGCGTTACCACCAGAGCTGTGGTGGGGATTACGAACTGAATGAGCAAGGTGACCAGCGTGTAGAGCTGCTTGCTGCCCGGCGAGGGCCACTGCTCGACGCACTTCTCGTACATGTACCAGCGCGACAGGCCCACCTTCTGGAGGCTCTGCGAGAGGCATATGGGCAGCGACAGCGCCACAGAGAAGATCCAGATAGTGGCCATGTACCAGGCGACTCGACGGCGGCTGTCTTCTGGTCGCTGTATGTTCACAGCCACCACGGTCTGGTGGCGGTCTAACGCGATGGCAGACACGGTGGCCGCCGACACGAAGACGGTGGCACTCTGGAAGCAGGGCACCAGCTTGCAGAGTAGCGCACCCAGAGGCCATGTCTTGCGCGTCAGCGAGTACACCGTGAACGGCATACAGAAGAGGCACAGCGCCGTGTCCGAGATGCTCAGGTTGACCACGAACAGGTTGCGGTTGGTACGCACCTTGGCGTGCGACAGTATCACTCCAGAGACGAGCAGGTTGCAGAAGACGCCCGAGGTGATGAGGAATGCGTAAGCGGCCACGATGGCGGCCTCGGTGGAGCCCGTGAAGACGCGGTCCCTGCGGTAGTGCTGCTGAAGGATGTCTAGCGCCCGGCCTACGCTGAAGTTGAACGATCCCGAGTAGAGCGTCAAGTTGAGCTCGGCCGCGCTGAGGTTCATGACAGCCCTGCGTGCAAAGAAAGCATCGCCCGACCACTTATCATAGTACACATGGCACTGTTTGAAGCCTATTCCAACTGTCTCCAGAACAAACGAATTTGTGAAACATCCGCTCCTTACAAACATGTGAGTGCGCGCTCTAATTACGCGGTGGTCATGATGCCTGTAGATTTCACTGGGTCCCTGCTACTTTTGCCATCAGACAACTGCACCTGAAATCGTACAACAGTGACACCTGCACTGTCCAGTGCACTTCCGCACGACTGCCTGCGAGTCAACCCACACGTTGGGTTATGGCGAAGGGTTCCCTATGCAGGCTGTTCCAAGCGCACTCTGAGCTGTATTTATTGAAGGAATATTGTGAATAACTAAACACAGTCTAAGTACATTCCTTCCGGCTGCGAACTAAGACAAATAGCCACAAAGATTCTAATTTCATTCAGAAGAACACTATGCACGGGAAAAACAGCCCCCCCCCCCTCTTGCCAGTTCAACGACAAGCAAAGAAATGCAGGGAATCCAAAACTGATATATTTTATGGTTAGTTTTTAAACAAGGGGTACGCGTAAGTTTCGCTTTAAGAGTAGACGCGATAGGACTTTTACCACCGGGTCTTGATTCCGCGAAATTGTGGATACCGACACAGGCTTTTGCTAAGTGTTAAACGTTTTTAGATGATTTGGTTCCTCGGGAAACGAAGGTTCAGTATCTGTCTCAATTGTCGGTGGACAGCTACACTAGAATTAACGGTATACGATTGGAGGTGCCTATGTCGTCTGCTTGAATACCTATCGCAAACGAGCCTCCAATTTGACTAGCAGATATTGGCTAAATGGGGAGATGAATGATATCCACAACCTTGAAGGCAGCACAAACGATGGTTGCGTCAAAGTAGGCGAATTCAGGAGCGGTTTCTTAATTTTCCAATAGTCTTTTCTCAATACTGGGTTGCGACGGCGGTTGTTGGCCGAAAAAAGTCAGCATGCAGTACATGCATGTCTGACAGACGATGGGAGCATAAGGAACCACCATTGTCACTAGTGTATGCATGCGTTGCTGTGACATCACCAAAGTGTCTAACAGAAGACAAAACCAGTATGAGTCGAATTATCTTTGAGCTCGTGCTGACGTATATTGCTGTGTGTGCTCAGGTGTGCTCTCTGCAATAAAATTTAGTTGACAGTTCACGCTGCAGTGTCTCGTATCGTTTTCTACGTCTGTTTTTCAAAAGCGCAATGATGTTTGAACATGTTCAAGCCACAACTGATCACGTTCTGGGCTCTTCGAACTGGCGGATTTCTCGTTCATCGTAATTTTCACACCATAACGGTGGACTTACCTTCCCTAGTGGCCGCTGAGAAAGTGTGAGCTGTTACGCCAATGTCCCTGGACTCAAGCAAGCTGGATGTCCTCGTACATATATGTTTCGCTTCCGAGCCTGACACCCTGCGATGCATCGTCTACTATGCAGACAGCACAAGCCTTCTTTAGAAAGTGGGAGCAATATCCGTTGCTCAACATAAGCAGTACTCCAAGTCCGGTCTAAGGGGCGCCGAGGCACATACCGTCTTTGCCAAAAGTAACCAGGCTGCGTGTTCCGCTTCTCAGTCGGTAATGTGGGCCATCAGCAAGTTTCTACCATATTTGTTTAGAGGACCCTTCCGTATTGTCAGCGACCATTATTCCTTGTGCTGGCTGGTAAGACTTAAAGACCCGTCTGGACGCTTGGCTCGTTGGAGCCTCCGTCTACAAGAGTATGACGTTACTAATTGTTTATGAGTCGGGACATAAGCACCAAGATGCGGATTGCTTGTCACGCGCGCCATTGGACTTCACTGCAGTGGAAAACGCCGACGATTTTTACTTTATCGGGGCCATTAGCCTATCCCATATGGCTGACCTTCAACGCAAGGACCTGGTGCTTGCGGCGTTCATCGATTATCTGGATGGACGCGGTGGTAGAGTACCGCTTGTTTTTCGTCGTGGCTTGCAGTCATACGCTTTACGAAGTGGAGTTCTCTACAAGCGCAATTTTGAAAGATCAAAAGAGACATTTCTACACGTAGTACCTACGCACCTACGACCTGGCATCTTGAGCGCTTGTCACGACGAATCGTCCGCCGGCCACTTGGGAGTTAGTCGTACGCTTGCAAGAATTCGGGAGAAATACTATCGGCCGAAAGTATTACCTCCGTTCTTCTGTTTATTTATCTCTCTTTCCCAGTCATCTCTCGCTTTCTTTCTATAATCTCCGTTTATTCCCCTCTGTACGAGTATGGTACACTACTGGGCATCGCCTAGTTAACCTTCCTGCCTATTCCGTTCTTGTGTTTATTTGTGTCTCTTTCCCAGTCATCTCTCGCTTTCTTTGTATATTCTCCGTATATTCCCCTCTGTACGAGTATGGTACACTACTGGGCATCGCCTAGTTAACCTTCTTGCCTATTCCGTTCTGTTGCTTTGTCTCCCTTTCTCAGTCATCTATCGCTTTATTTCTTTCTTGTCCGTTTATCAAGCTCTGTACGAGTACGGTACACTACAGGGCATCGCCTAGTTAACCTTCCTGCCTGTTCCGTTCTTTTGTTTCTTTGCCTCTCTTTCTCAGCCATCTCTCTGTTTCTTTTTATATTCTCCGTTTTTTTCCCCTCTGTACGAGTACGGTACACTACTGGGCATCGCCTAGTTACCCTTCCTGCCTATTCCGTACTGTTCCTTTTTCTCTCTTTCTCAGCCATCTCTCGCTTTATTTCTTCTCCGTTTATCCCCCTCTGTACGAGCACGGTACACTACTGGGCAAGCCTATTCCGTTCTTTTGTTTCTTTGTCTCTCTTTTCAGCTATCTCTTGCTTTATTTCTTGGCTGTGGCTAAAGGTACGTCGGACGGACCCGATCAATGGTCTTAAAGGTACGTCCGACGGACCCGGTGCGTTTTTCTTCGGGATACGACGGACGGATCCGGGAAATATTTTTCAGAGGTACGGCGGACGGACCCGATCAGTAGGGTTCTTCCGACGGACCCAACGCATTTTTCGCCGATATGGGCCTTGGGATCCGTCGGGAAAGCCAGACGGATCCGAGATCCCCAGATGTGGTTGCAGCAACAACATGGTAGCCATATGTAGCCAAATCGAAGTTGGTATGAGGTGTACGTGCGAGGTGCAAGAAGTATGATACTGCATGCGTGAAATGTGAAATTACAAAGAATAGTACAGTGGCAAGAATAGTGCCTAGAGTGTTGTGATATACTACGTGATGGCATGATGATAGGTTTACGTGAGTTGGACCACGGCAGGGTGGCAAGCACGACCAGAGCGCAAGCGTATGTAATCGTGGTGTTGACGGCCAGCCCGTGGCCCGCACGCCCGCTCATTTAGTCCTCGTTATCATGTGGATTAACGTCTAGGACGGTCGTTATGTAGTTATGTAGTTTTGATTCTTCAAAGTTTCGTCACTTCCATCTGTGATGAGATGCGTCACGTAACGCATCGCTTTCTGCTCGCATTGAGGTTTGGTGCTGCAAGATTTACGTAGTACATATACAAGCGGCGCTGAAAAAGCTGGGTGCCGCCGGCGTGTCTCTAGCCCAAGCATCGAGTCATTCGTGTTTGTTGGAGGTGTGGTTTGTGCTTATCGTGAGATGCTGTGATGTACGGATTACGTCCTACTAGAGTGCTGTGTGAGACTACGAAGAGTGCTGTGATGAGTGCGCCGATGTCCGGACGGACATCAGTGTGTCCGTTTATGATCGGCGATGTTGCACGTGCATGTCAGTGTTTATTAGGTGCAGTGGTAATTTATCTACACGCGCTGTGCAACAATCAGACGAAAATAAGTCATCGACAATTTGTTAGCCTGCACTACAGAGCTCAAAACTCGGAAAATGGGAATGCACATGATGCAGTTTTCGCATGTTGGAGTGGACTGAAAAATAAGTGCCCAGCCCACACCGCCGGGATGCGCATTACTACAGGTGAAATGGTTCAGGTTTCAGTAAAATAGCTGCCTGGCACAGCACCTTCCTAAATGTTCAGGCTTTGTACTATTATTGAAGGCCACTTTATCATTAATAAAGGAACGAATATGCTTTATGTGTTAATGACTAGTGCTTTTTCAACATATGTTCATTTTTTTTCTTTTTTTCCATAGATTCCTTTGTTTTTCATGCTAGACAAACACAAATAGTACACTTTTAAACTTGTCAGTCCAAAGCTGAACATGAATATCTGCCATGCACGTGACAGCTTTAATGCTAGAAAGGTTGACGTGTATAGCATGTACGTAGACGCTGCGACATCTTAGTGGCACGTTTGGCTACTTGCCCCGAGGTCGTGATGTTTAATGCCAGTGATGGCAGTCGCACTTTTGTGCAGGTGAAATGCAAATGCTTCTGTTTCCTGCAAGATGTCAACGCAAAGTACAAAGCCCGGGCAGTCAAATTAGTCTGGAGCTCTCCACTACGGTATTTTTCATAGCTACATATGTCACCTTAGGATGTGAAGCCCTACATGCCACAGGTAGGCTGCATTGTTTTTTAGATTTTGTAACCTCTCATCTATGTTTTGCAACATTTGGCTAATTTTAGTTCTCAAACAGTTGTTAAAAATGAAACCGAAGAAGTTCTCGGCATGGTTTCCTGCTTGGATTAATTTGCTAATTGCAGTTCTTTGAAACTTTCAGCAAACATTCTCTAGGAAGAAATTTCTCATAATGTTTGCATGGAAACCATGAACATCTTACAAAAACAAAACATTGCACTTACTCCACTCCAATTATTAATGGGCAAGGTTGCATCTATGCTACTACACTGCACTTATCACAAAACCACAAGCCCCATCTGCTTTGGCCAATCACTTGATGAAACTAACAGAGACAGATGTCGCACACCACAGACTGGTCGTCTCGCAACATAACTCTGCATATGTTGCATTTCAATTTCATGCCTTTCCACTTAGCTTCAACTGTTGCTAGCATTAGTCACCCATCTTTTCTGAAATTCCTTTTTACGCTGTTGGGATCAGCATTCTTGTTAACGATGGTCTCTGGAATTTTCGATGCTATCATTTTCACATCTTCCTCATCTGGAAGAACGAAGGAAATGACAAGCTTTGAGCAGAAAAAAAATTAGGGAGACTCCTAATCTCCACCTGTAAGGATATGGTGCGCCAGCGTTAATGGTTCTTGTCTGCAGATCGCACTGTGGATTCCCGTTAATTTACATGCCCTTTGCTACAAACATAATTACTAATTGCCTAATTCATGTCTTTGTTATCTCAGATCTACTCATTAGCATACGGTCGTAGGCTGCCCTGTTAGGTGATAGACAGCCTGGCATAGACCTCTGTAAGCCTCAACCTTTCTTAATTGGAGCTGAAACGTCCCAGAACATATTTCAAATATAACTTTGTAAGCTTGACTTAACAGCTCCTGCCATGTCGTGTGGCCTCGTGACATTTGGCTCGTGGCACTTTTGGCTTGTGCACAGGGGCATTGTTAAATACTGGTTAACATGCATGAAAAATACATTTTCACACAAACTGGTGGCAAATGGTCAAGTGGTGCACTGCAGATTCTGAAATGTATACCTATATGCATGCAAGGATCGCATCATCACATAACATGATCAAGAGTTTTATCAGTACCTGTAGTTACATAGCATTTCAATGCCCATTAAAGGACCACCTCAGACAATGGTTGTTGTTACCACAAGGCCTGTTCTAACAGCGTACTGACACCATTCCACTGAGCGATCGACATGTATATGCATACCCTAGATAGCTCATGATTGTGGATCTCATTTATTTCTATGAATTCCAAGGAGTTCCTGTTGTCAGAAACCCTACACTTTATGAAATCGTGACAGTTGTCTTGAAAGGTGATGAAAAGAAATAACCAGGTTACCTTGACGCAATGCTATATTACAGAGGGTGAATATGCTGCATGAAGATACCAAGAAGCTTGTACAAAGAAAAGTGAGAGTGAAATGGCAGGATTTTTGAAACATTGAAATAAACTACAAACTATACTTGTCAATTAAACCTGTCATTAAGGAATAGAAATCATGCAGTAATCAAAAACACAACATGGAGGACATTTTAGGTCATCTTCACAAAACACATACCCACACCTCACACACAGCTTCATACTTTTGAAAGAGGACAAACCAATATGCAAGGAGTGTGGAGATGAACTAACAATAAACCATATCTTACACGTGCGCCAGATTCGAGAAAATAAGAGGAAACATTTTGTACAATTTTGCAACAGATCCCTTTCCATCCCAGCATGATCCTAGGAGAGACGTGCAAATTTCCTGCATTTTTGGTTTCCTAAAATGTTCCTAAACAAGCTACATCCTAAAGAACATTTTAGTCATTACACACAAAATAAATACATTAAACCTTGTTCTTGGTGCATGGCAGCATTAGTCGCTTATGCACCATAAAAATCAACACAATGCTGTAAGGTATACTTTGGTTAGCTATGTTATATGAGACAAGCGATCGGAAAGTGACCTATTCCAATAATTTTACAAACTAAAGGCGATTCTACAGATTTCTAAAGACTGGAGTGCTCAACTGTTTTATCAACGTCCGCCTGATTTGACAGCCTAGAGTGAAACTGTTGAAGAGAATACATTTTTTAACATTTAACGCATTTCTGAAGGCGTTGCTTTCAATTACAGGGCCCACAAAAAGCAGCTGAATGTCAAAAGCCGCCTAGGTAGGCTTTCTAGCAAGACAGCGGTGTAGCGTGGAAAATCGCTCCGCCGATCCATCGCTGGCGCCGCTGACTTGACAGGCGAACTGTTCAAACTTATAGCTACTGACCACACCTGAAACACTGAATTGCGCATGATCAAGGCAGAATTTCTCTAACACTGAGCACTGGTAGCTATCGATTTCGCGCCCAATATTGTGAAAATCTGTCCTCTCTTCGATCATTGATACGTCCACGGTTGAACATTTATGCGCCGCGGGGTGGGCCAGCCGTTGGAACATGGATGCTTGGTTGTAGCAACGATCACTTGCATGGCGCACTCTGCAAAATTCCAAGAGTCAGCTTCTGCAAAGAAATGTGCAGCGCACATTTTCTACCGCGTACCTAAGTCCGGCGATGCATGCATATCGATCCCGATCGTTTCAAAGCTGCGCGGCCGTTCAGTCGGGTCACGCTAACCTCGAGCATGCGGGGGTTTAAACTACATGTACGCAAAATTCAACGACAAGAAAAAGATGCAGGCTAAGCACTTTAGTCTACGGTCTGCATGTGAGGAACGAGCATAATGCCATTTCACATACATACTTTGGACTGCCGAATGTTCTGCACGGCGAGGTGTTTGTGTGTTGTGCCGGCGCTAGATCTTCGGAGGTCGATGCAGGACCTAAGACAGCGTAAATGCTAGGAATAGCTCGCTCGCATTACGGGCAGATCGAGGTGATAGTTTAGTGCGAAGCGAAAGTTGCTCGTGAATGTGCGTACCTCGATGCCAGCTGGTGGAGCGTGCAGTACGTAGCATCGCCTGCAGCTATGTGCGTGACAGCGATGCTTGCCGTACACAACCCTAAGTGAAGACCGTGATCTATGTTAGAACGGATGCACTCTTCGTAGCACCTCATCGAGAGTCGCGGCTAGCTGATATCATAGAGGATAAGATTCATTCACGCGTAGCAAGCGGAATGTGGCCGCGTTCGACGTGCATATAGCCATGAGCCTGTATATCGACGTCCGCCGTATCTTTACGAGAATCGAATGGATACGTCGGACGTACCTTTAGACACTTCGTTATTTCTTTCGTCTTCGTTTATGCCCCTCTGTACAAGTCGCCTCTCAGAGCTCGGCGAGAGCGGGTGCGTGCGGCGCTCGCTCCGGCGAGCTCGTGCGTTCCCGCTCTCGCCGCGCTCTCGTCAGCCTGACCGTGCCTCACGTATTCGTGCGTCCTGCTCGCCCCCTTCGGGGGTTCAGTCCTCCCTGCTCCAGCCTGCTGGTGCATATTCCCTGGGCCATCGCCCCCATCTCGCTGGCTTCTGCCAGCCCTCTTGCTGCCGTGGTGCCCTGGACCCGTGACTTCCTTCGCGCACCTCGTAGCTGCTGCGTGCGAGGTGCGATCCAGTGCTGCAACCGACTTCAGGATCACCGGACCCTCACAGTGCGCCCCTTCCGCCCTCGAGGCGTCGACCCAGTGCGGTGCCGGTAACCTGGATTTTCCCGCGGCACCCCCCTCGTCGCCTCCACGTTTGCAGCGCGCCCCTGCGTTGGACCGGGCTCATGGCAATTGCGGCGGCCCACTGCAGCTCCTCCGTGGGCGCAGCCCTACTGGCCACTGCCAGTCTCCCGGGTCCTGACGCACCCGCGTCCACTGTCGCTCCTGCGTCCCCTGCCGCTCCTGCGGTCCCCCCGCTGCTTCGCCAGCAGTGCCGTGGGCCTTGTGCTCACGGCCCTCGACGCGCCGCCTTGCCAGCGGCTTCTCCAGTGTCACCCGCCGCACCTCTGCCACGGCAGAGGTATATCAGCGGTCCTCCCTGCTGCCGCCCGGATTCTCCAGCGACACAGCTTCCCGTGGGCTGCCTGCTCGCGGGCCTCGGCGCGCTGTCTACGGACGGTCTCCTCAGCGCCAGCCGCCGCGTTCCCAGTAAACGCCAACCCATCTATGAGGCGGCTATAAACTGTCTTGCCAAGACAAGCAAGATGCCTGATAGATGTCTCAGTAGACTTCTGAGATGGCTATTAAACGTATATAATATGTCTCGACAAGATATGCAAGACATTGCCAGATGTCTTGATATTTCTTGTAGTGATCTTGTAGCTCAGCTAATGCACCCACTTTTTTAGGCTACAAGACGTCTTGCAAGGTATCTCCTAGAAGTCTGGAAGACAAATAACATACTAAATGTAAGTCAGTCTAGCAGATAGCTATAAGGCATCTTGCCCAAGATAAACAAGTCACCTTATAGACATCCGAAGTGGCACCCAAGACAGCTGATAGACATTTAAAAGATGCATTTACAAGATCTGAGACGTTTTTTATAAGTCTTGGTACATCTTGTAGCTGCCTTCTAGCTCAGCTAATGCACCCACTTTTTTAAGCTACAAGACGTCTTGCAAGGCATCATCTAGAAGTCATTAAAATAGATTCTGAATGTCTAAAATGAGCTCTAGAATCTCCTGCAATGCTCTAAATTATTTATTCCCTGCTATTTCTCGCAAAACTGTCTGAAATGCTTATGTATTTGCAGACGTTTTCAACACCACTGCCAGACATAAAATATAGTCTCATCAGATGCTACTACAACTAAAGCTGCATTGCCGTCACACACCCACAGTGCTCTTTCACACATTCAGTTATGATGCAAGCTAAACTGATGTACAATTGTAAATAATTAATTCTCACGCACTACAACTGTTGTCTAGTAATGAGAATTGTATGTTTTTTATTACAAAGCATGCCACATTTCACTGTTAATGGCCATCAGGCGCTCTTTGGAAAGTTTGGTAGTAACTGCACCCAATGCTAGAAAATGACATGAGTAAACTACAGAACTCTTTAATTTCCTCAGCATTATATATTGCAAATAGGCAACTTAAACAATCTCACGCATGTTAAAAGCAAGGAAAGCCACAAGCAACAGTATGCAAATGACAAAATGTGGTTCTCTGAACCCTAATATTGTACCAAGGAAGAAAACACCAGAAAGAGCCAACTCATGAACACATGACATGAAAAGAATGATGCACATTGTCATTCATTCTCACAGGCATTAAAACTGCAAACAGTAAGTGAGATCTGTACACATTCTTTGTTACAAAACATGCCACACTGCACGGTGGACAGCCATCGTTGGGTGCTCTTTGGGAGATTCGGCAACAACTGCAAAAGGTGCTAAGAAACAAAATGTGTAAATCATATATTTGATTTTTTTCAACAATGCACTACGAAGTTAAAAGCACAAAAACTAGACACTACAAGTGGTATGAAAATGACAAAATAATAATGCAGTTCTCTCCAAGCTTAAAATGATCTCTTTACAAAAACAATGAAAACATCCATACTCCAAACAAGAACAGGAAATGACTAGAAATAAACAGAGATAGGTATGCAAAAGTGTACAAAACTGGTTGAGTGGTTAAACAAACTATCTGCATAATGTTGGTACAAAATAAAACAAAGCAACAAATTCGAATGAAAAAGCTTCAGTATACAGAAAAAGGTGCTTTCACAAAGGACCATCATCACCAGTGTTGCATTTCATAATACTATATGTGCATGCATGTCACCAACTGAATGCTGGTCATACATACATCTTGTAGAAACTGTATAAACAGTTGAGCATTAGGCACAACATCAAATCCATTAAAAAATCTACACTGCAAAAAAAGAAGCCAAGACTGCTTCACTGCTGCTGTTCCTGTTAGCATGACTAGAATGCACCGAAAAAAAAAATGCAATGGCTGCATGCCTGTCATAGTTACATTATACTATCATAACTAAAAAGCACTAAGGAAAAGGTAGCAGGTAAGGGTCGTACATCACTCTATAAGAAACACTAGAAGGCACCATAAGGAAAAAAAAGGAAGGAGCAAAAGGTTTGCATCCCTGTTATTGTACATACCAACCACTATATTCCATCTCAAAAGCTGTTTGCAGCACTACAAAAGATAAGGGCAGCATGAACCAGCCATGATGGCACAAACTGCCCTTACCTTTTGTAGTGCAGCAAACAGCTTGCGAGGAGTACAGAAGGCACAGCAAAAAAAAAACGAGAATAAAATTCAGTGTTGCACACGGTGCTGCTCTTCACATTCTGCTGGTATAAAAAGAAGGAAGTTAACTGCTGAGATAGTTGGTTTTCAGAAATAAAAAAGGTATTTAGCATAACACACACACAAGAAAGACGACACCACATGTATTTACTACAACTGTTTATTTAGGGGGCAAGCAGTCGATGCATAGCTTTCACTGCTGATGTGCACATGTACAAGGCAACAGGAAACGCCGAAGCAAAAGCACTGCCCAATGGTACTGCGGCAGAAGTCAGTGAGTTTTTTGTCGAACAAATTCTTTTGCGACACGGCGCCCTCGCAGTGCTCATCACGGACAGGGGAACAGCATTTACGGCAGAGCTGACGCAATCCATCCTGGAATACAGTCATACAAGCCATCGACGAACTACTGCGTACCATCCCCAGACAAATGAACGTACGGAAACAAAACTATTGTGGATATGATTGTAATGTACGTTGACGCCAAACACAAGACATGGGACGCCATGCTACCCTACGTCATCTTCGGTTTTAATACCGCCGTCCAGGAGACAACCATGTAGACCCCGTTCAGCCTTGTGTACGGCAGGGAGCCCACGACGATGCTTCACGCAATGCTGCCCCACGTAACCGATGAGGAGAACCTGGACGTCGCCGCCTACCTTCAACGTGCAGACGAAGCCCGAAGACTCACCCAAAGACCAGCAAAGAACCGACACCCGACGTTACAACTTACGACGACGCGATGCTGAGTACAAGCCGGGAGACCAAGTATGGATTTGGACGCCGATACGCCACCGTGAACTGAGCGAAAAGCTTTTAAGCTGATCAGCTTGTACAAGGTGCTCCGCCGAACAGGCCAATTGAACTACGATGTCGTTCCCGACTGCGCGGCAGCATCACAGCGGCGCCGAGTGCATCCAGAAATTGTGCACATTGTACGTCTTAAGCCATATTATGCGCGCTAAAGGTTATTCATATTTGCTTCGCAATGTTTATGTTAACTTATGTCTGTTTATTTTGAAACATTGAGGCGATGTTTTTTTAAGGGGGGAGTAATGCCGCGAAGTTTAAATTTGTTCTTGTTGGACAGCCTCTAGCTTGCGGCTTTATCTCTGTGGTTCTGGCACGCGTATCAATTATGTATTCCTTATTTGTTAATGCTCGATGTTGCGAGACTCACCTCTATCAGTTTCACTGTATCGAAAGATGCGCCGAGATCTGTCTCGAAGATTCCGACCAGTCGCGTATGTTTCTACAATATTCCAGGTTGTGCTAGTAACTGTTTGCGACGTTATCTAGATGGTTCGGAGCAGCCTTTAAATTCAGCGTTGACGGGCGCTACGGGCATTCTTAGTTCGACGATCGACGAGCATGTTTGTTGCTATCGCCACCGCCGAGTTGCTTCTTAATTGCGGGCGCAAGTCAGCCCAATAAAGAGTTAATTTCACTACCATCAGGCCTGTGTCTTCGTTTGGTGTTTACGGCCTTGTCACCACTACGTGACAGTATGAGTGGCGTGATCTGTTCTCTGCTCAATCACAGTATCCTGCCGCGAGGTACTTCGCAAGTTCTTCACCATCTGATCATCTGCAAGGATAGTGTCTTATCTATGGACATTCTTGGGGACAGCAACGTGACGCACCGAGTGACGTCTCAGAGGAAGACAGCACCACCTTGGTGAGATACACCAACAATGATGTCTATAAAACGAACCACCGACCTCGTACTTCTGGAATTAGCTGGTACGATGAGTATATGAGAAACGCATGCTCTGTCCTTTCCTGGATTACTGTACACTGCCGCTAGCTAACCAAGGCTGAAGGCTAATCAAGCTCTTCACAATCTGATCATCTTCACCGGTCCTTGCGTGCCTCCGAGCAACCTGATGTACCATGTGATGTCACAGATGGAGACAACACCATTAAGAGCAAATGCAGTGCCAAGCACGCCTATGAAACCGACCACCGGCCTGGCACGTCTAGGATTAGCAGCTACGAGGGTTTATGAGTGACGCATGCTCTGTGTTTTCTGTGTCACTGTACCTTGCCGCAAACTAACTAAAACTGAAGGCATCGCAAGCTCTTCGCCATATAATCATCTGCACAGGTCCTTGTGTGCGTCCGAGAAACGTCACGTGCCATGTGATGTCACAGATGAAGACAGCACGAGCAGATGCAGCGCGAAGACTCCCATAAAACCAACCGCCAGCCTCATATTTCTGAGATTTGTAACGAGGAGGCTGCAATAATGCCTTGTGCTTTGTGCTTTGCGGGATCACTAACCTGCCGCGAGTTATTCAAGACTGAACGCATTGCAATCTCTTCACCATCTGATCATCTGCACGGGTCCTAGTGGGCCTGCGATGAACGTGACTCACCATGTGCGGTCAGATGTCCACACCACCACGCGTAGATACAGCTCCTACAACTCCTATAAAAGCAACCAACGGCATCGTACTTCTGGGATTTGTGGTCACTACCATATATGATCGAATGATGGGCTCTGTGATTTCCTGGATAAACTTACCTTGCCGCCAGCTAACCACTCAACGCATCGCAAGCTCTTGAACATCTAATCATCTGCACAGGTCCTTGCACGCCTCCGAGGAACGTGACTCACCGCTTGACATCACAGAATAGAACAGCACCCCAATGAGCAGACGAAAGGCCAAGGACGCCTATAAACCAGCCACCGCCCTTTTCTGGGATTAGCGGCTACGAGAGTATGAGTGACGTGTGTACTGTGCTGTCTTAGATCACTGTACCCTGCCGCGAGCTACCCAAGACTGACCGCTTTGCAAGCTCTGACCATCAGATCATCTGTATGGTTGGTGTCTTATCTGGTGACATTCTTGCTCGACTCTGAGGTACGCGACTCCCTGTGTGACATCAGAGAAAAGGCAGCATCTTCAAGTTCAGATGCAGCTTCTAGGAGGCCTGAAAACCAACCGCCCGCATCGTTCTTCATGAATTAGCGGCTACGAGAGTATATGAATGACTTGTGCTCTTTGCTTTCCTGGATCATTATAACCTGCCGCTAGCACGCCAGGACTGGACTCATCGCAAGCTATTCACCCTCTGATCATCTGCAAGGAGCCTTCCCCCCTCCGAGGAACGTGAACCGCCGTGTGGCGTCAGAGAAGCGGACAACGCCACCACGTGCTTGTGCAACTCATACGACGCATATGAAACCAACGACCGGCCTCGTACTTCTGGGATTAGCAAATACGAGAATATATCGGAGTTACTTGCGCCTTGTGCTTTCCTGGATCACTGTACCCTGCCGCGAGCTAATCAAGACAGAAGGCATCGGAAGCTCTTCACCAGCTGTTCATTCGAGCGTTCCTCTGAGGATTGTGACGTGCCGTGTGACGTCGCAAAAGAGGACAACGCAACCACGTGCTGATGCAGCTCAGAGGACAGCTTTAAGACAAACCACCGGCCTCGTACTTCTGGGATTAGTGGCTACGAGAGTTTATGAGCTACTTGTTGTCTGCGCTTTGATGGATCACTACACCTTGCCGCGAGGTAACCAACAGTGCACGCATCGCACGCATCACAACCTCTTCACCATCTGATCACCTGCACGGGTCGTTGCGTGCCTCCGAGGAACATGGCGTGCCATGTTCCATCACAGAAGAGGATAGCGCCACCACGAGTGAATGCAGCGCCAAGGACACCTGCGAAACGAACTGCCGACTTCGTACTTCTGGGATTACAGGCAACGAGAAAATGAGCTACTTATGCTGTTTGATTTTATAGATCACTGTACCCTGCCACGAGCTATCGAAGACAGAACACATCGCAAGTTCTTCATCATCTGATCATCTGCTCGGCTTACGTATTATCTGGTACTATCTTTGCGTGCCTCTCAAAAACATGACTCGTCGGGTGACATGATAGAAGGCAACGCCGCCATGAGCTGATGGAGCACAATGAACGCCTATGAATCAAAGCGCAGGCCTCTTACTTCCGGGATGAACGGCTACGAGATAATATGAGAGACGTGTGCTCTTTGGTTTCTTGGATCACTGTAACCTGCCGTGCGCCAACCATGACTGAACTCATCGCAAGCTATTTACCATCTGATCATCTGCAAGGGTTCCTCCGAAGAACATGAAGCACCGTGTGGAGTTCAACACTATGCACAACCCAACCATGCACGTATGCGACCACTAGGACGCATGTGAAACCAACCCTCGGCCACGTACTTCTGGGATTAATGACAACGAGAATATATGAGTGACTTATGCGCTCTGCGTTCCTGCATCAGTGTATCCTGCCGCAAGCTAACCAAGACTACAGGCGTCGCAAGCTCTTCATAACCTGATCATCTGCACGGGGCCTTGCGAGCCACCGAGGATAGTGATGCGCTGTGTGAAGTCGAAGAAGAGGACAACGCCACCACGTGCCGATGCGGCTCTTAGGACTCCTATAAGACCAACCACCGGCATAGAACTTCTGGGATTTTTGACTACAAGTTTATTGGAGGGACTTATGCTTTGTGCTATTCTGGATCAATGCACACTGCCGCGAGCTATCCAAGACTTACCGCATCGCAGCCTGTTCATCATTGTGATGATGGTGATTGTGGCGAGTGTGCGGGTGGCTCAAAAGGAAGTTAAGTGCGGGGCGTGCCAGTGCGCGTGAGTTTGTTCCGGCAAGCGAACGGGTCGGACGTTCCTGGGCGTCGCTGGCGGCGGAGTTCATCGTCCTGGGCCTGGCGTACAAGGCCGGCTCGCCAGCACCTGCCGGGCACCTGGTCCGGGGTCTGGTACTGCCCAGCGCTTCGCCATCCGGCGAACAGCTTGCGGAGGCACCTCGACCGCTCCATCGTGCCTGGCCGCCGCACTTGTGCTGCCGCACTGGTGCCGCACTTTGCAGTACCCGGGCGTAACGCGGCACCCCGCGGTACACCGCAGTACCCCGGACTGTGAAGCAGACGCCGGA
>JAJIZL010108106.1:0-12517 GCA_023969395.1 Amblyomma maculatum | reverse complement strand
AAAAAAAAAAAAAAAATGTTCCAGCATTCTGTTGCGTCACAGCAGTACGACCATGCATATGGAAGGACGTATGTGTAATAATAAATAGCGCCAAATAAGTTGTAGTGCTAGATTGTAGTACTGGTTACCAGTCTCAATTAAGATAACTACGGCCGGAACGTTTGCAATAGCACATTTATCGGAGTAAGGCGAATGTAATAATACCGTAGTGGAGGCACTATATGCGGTGGCACAAAAAACAATAACACTGCCGCCTATAGCTGTAGTCCGCAGACGAACGGGATGTAGAATGGTTGAAAAATTGTGGGAGGAGATCCGAATTCGTTTTGCTTATTCGCTCCAGGGCTCTCGCTGTGACCGCGTGCCTCTATCACTTCGAATTCGAAGCACTCCAGCAGCGACTGAGCGCTTGGCTAATAAAGCTGCTGGGAGTTGGGCAGAGTAGATGCGACATTTGACTTTCCTTCATTTTAGAAAATCGCACGGTTCCAGTTTGGAGGGGAGGGGGAGAGGGGTGTTTACGTGCAGGCGGTGTTGGTCCTGCAGTGGATGTGTCGGCAACTGCTCCGTCTGCATGGGCCACTTAATGGAACTGAAAAGTTTCCATTTCCTGATATATGCCAAGTTACTTAACCGCACAGTGAGCTCAACTTCCTTCGCCGGTTTTAGTGCTTTACGTGCCACCGTTTTCGCTTCCGGTAATGGACAGCGCGCCCAGCGTCCCTCGCTCCTTTCGCTGTCCGACGCGCTGCACACTCTTCGGTGCCCTTAGCGACGCATTTGGCCGCCTTCTCACTTTCGTGTGGGGCTACACAAATATGCTACTGGTGAAACAGGCCAGCTTCACCTCATCTACCGATCCAGCCGACTGAGTTGAAAATTCACGATGGCAGTATCAATAAAAAGGTGCAAAAGGTGAAGAAGATGACATTTACAGCACATGGCGCGAGGAGATATTGGAACGCACTGTTCAACAGAGTCTGGCTATGAGTGGCCTAGGATACCCCTAAACGAAGCTGCCCTGTTGGCACCCGCAGTGAGCTGAACCTCGCTCGAGGTTTAATTTCTTTTTTCTGCTGCCTGCCGATCTCATTAAAAGGTTCGAACCCGAAACGAACTACATTTCATCTCTCAAGGATAAAAGGAGGTGACGGGTAAAAGCTGCCTATTGCTGAGGCTTGATGAAGCCCAGCCCCTACGTGCTTTCCGGATGCTATATACAAACAATTGGAGGACGCTTAAGCTCTCCATGTACGCAACAGCGTTATCGGACCCCTTTGCATCGCTTCGTCAGCCTCACAACGACACACTTCTCAGACACACTACTTTTCTTAGCATTTAGTGCAGGGTGAAATTTCACTCCTGCCTTAATTTTAACCACCAATCAGATAATATTCGTTTGGTTGTTTCTTCAAGCTTAAAGTCTGTAGCCTGTTTTTCCTCCGCTGTCCTTAAACCCCAATGGTTTGAATACGATATATGGATGTATAAGACTGAATCGGGCGGCGGCGGCTCCCGCCACCTTTTGCGGCAGCGCCGTACGATCGAAGGAATTTTCCTGTGAGCGCCGCATGGTAGGTAAGCAAGCAAAGTGGAAATATATGTCCTTTGGTGCTCGCTAAACTATTAATTCCGTAATTAGTGTCTTTATAATGACGTACCTAAACATTAGCGGACAGTCATAAGGCAATGCATACATTAGGTCCACCTTTATTCGGAGAGAAGCAATGCGGTTCTGTGGCGGAGTGGTTGCGTGCTCGCCTCGCAATGCGAAGGAAGCGTGTTCGACTCCTCAGGTGCTTGCAACGCTTTTATTGTTTCTTTATTTTCTTCTGATTTTCGCGTTACAACCCCAACGCCGACAACGGCTTTTCTGCGACACGGAGCCCTTATACGCTATCGCGTTAATAAAAGAAGCCACATCATACTTGGTTCAGATTGTGTAGAATGCTATAAATTTAAAACACATTCAGTGTAGAACACATAAGTTGGGAAAGTCTGGAAAATTGAGCGTTTATCAACATTTAGATTTGAAAAGCATTTCAGAACAAACTAAACCAGATCGTCGAAATGAGCGTGTTATAATGAAAGCGCCAAGAACGCCAACAAAGTACCAACACAAGTATGCAAGAAATCATGAGACGTTGGCCACAAAGAATGAGCATGTATTGTACAGCCTCGTCCACTTCTAGCTATAACACGGTCACTGCTTTCAAGGTGTCATTGCATCCGACCCAGCCACGCAGTAATCTAAAGTGGCTGGCCATGTGAAGCAGCACATCCGTGTCTCTGTGTGCTTGCATCGCTTTGCATCGATATCTGCCTGCGTCAGATACAATGTTGCTTTAAAAGCAGTGACCGTGTTCTAGCTAAAAGTGGACGACCCTGTACATATTGACATGTTTTCCGGGCAGGTATCGATGAGCGCAAGGCCATTTAGAAGAATGGCAGCATGACAAGAGGTGAACTGTCGACTGTATTCTGTCTACAATATTGAGGCATCACTCATGTGTTATTTGATGTGTGGTGCGGGGATGAAGATTTGTCAAATTGAAGAACCTGCGAGGAGCGCTAAAAACGGACGAGCGATACGTACACGTTAGACGAAGGGGATAAATAGATTCCATAAACAGAACATTATAATGGAAGAAGTGATCAGAAGTATGTTCACAAAAAACGTTAGCAATGGCGCGTAAGGCACGCTTCTGGCAGATTTTAAGTCTGAATGTGGCGTTTTTTGATGCAGCTGACGAAATTAAATGACACTAGTAAAGTGTCGACAAAAATATTGCGTTGTAAATTAGGCGTTTAACTGCTGTTGGATAGGAAGTGGCGTTGTCTATTTAGTATACCCCCCAAACTTATTAGGTTTGTTGCAGACGGTTGTTCAGCATGTTTGTTCGACGTAAGAGTTTCTTAAAAATGTATGCCGACTGTCTTAATTTCATTAATAATGCTTATTTTGAGGCTATCAAAATGTAGTTTACCTTTGTGTTCTAGAGTCCGGGAAAGAAAACCTTGAGTTTTCAGAGTAGGTGTATATATAATTTCCAATAGCGAAAGTTTTCAGATAAGTTCGGCTTCATGTCCGGACTCAGATTTGCCGCGTCTTCCTGACGACGTTCTCATACATTGCAATTGTTCGCTTCTCAGGCCGTGAACCCTCATGGCACGCAATTTGAGAAGCATCGCACAATGGCGCACTTCGTCTCTTTACAGCAATGTCTTGCGCTCGTTACACAAACGTGAGCACACTAAAACGTTATGGGGCATCCCTTCTCAACAGTACAACTGTCGCTCAAATGTACTGACGACATCGCATGCAACCAACATGTAAGCGGATTTGGTGCGTGGAGAGAATAGCTATCTCTCGCGACGACCTCATGTAATGCAATGGGGGCGAGGAGGCTAGGCGCCTTGCGAAACCATCTTTTGATATATCCACTGATGCCGGTCGTGATCGGGAACTTATTGGGAACTCATATCTGCAACCATTAGATTCTGGCGCGAGAGGGGACTTACTGATCTGGCTGGGGAAGCTGCGGCAAAACTCTCGTTCAATTATGTATTTTAACGCCAACAGACGAAAAAAATTTGTCTCGTAGAAGCTACTCCGACTACTTTTCACCAGACGCTGTACGCGTGTGCCCTTCATTATGGGGCGAGACATATCCTCCAGTAACTGCAGGAGCCATGCTGCAGACAGGTTCCACACGCCTGTGCGTTACGCGCTACCTTGTATCACAGCTTTGCTCCGGTTATCTGATATATCCGGGCAGCACTACCGGTGGACTGTTAACGTGTTCCTTGGCAAAACGCCCTTTGTAGAAACGTAGCACGTGCGTGGTAGAGCTAGTAGTAGCTCGTGCCAAGAGTGTTATCGCTATCCGAGACAGTTATAGCCTGACTTTCCTGCTTCGTTTACCGTCGCTGTCATTATAGCGAGGGATTCGTGCATAGATGGCTACCGAGATAAAGCTTTCGCGCGGTGAGTACAGAATAGACAATTCTGTGAAAGTTTCCACATTAAAATTGCTAATTTTCGCGATCTACCGTCTTCAGATATTTGTCGTCTTTTTCTGTTAGGTTATAAACGCGCGGGGAGATCACCCACCAGATTACACGCAAGGTCCGCTAGCGCCAGGGAGCAGAGGCGTTTTGTGTCATGACGTTGGTGGCTCCGCATACAGTGCCAAGGTGGAGACGCTAAGGTGGAAAGCAGCAAGTCAAACAGCAGCTTTCTCGGACGTCTATTTATTTATTTTTTGTTCAGCCCTCAACAACGTGAAGGATAGCCAAAGCCACTCCGTTTTGGAAGCGGTCCTTCGCAGATCATTAAACACCATTCCACGTTTTACGTCCCTACACAATTTTCGAACACAAACGGCGCTTCGGCGACTGCCCCCTTGAGTGGACGGCCTGTCTTTTGACTTGCAAACGCGCACCTCTCGAAACATAGTGGAGGGAAAGCTGACGAACGAAAACAAGGGAAGTGCTCTTGTTCTCTTTCTGTGGCTGCACTTTTGGTGGTGCGAACATTGAAGGGGACCGCCGAAGAAGAAAGCAGGAAGGAGGGATCTCTCTGTAAGAGGTACATCGACCCTGTTTCGAGGCTGCGGCGTCCGAAAGCCGCTGCTCCTCCGGATGCGGCCAGCCAGTCACGCGCCAATGGTCAAACCAAGAAACCATTGGCGAAGACCGACTCGCAGCGGATCTGCTTTCATCTCCTTCCAAAGGCTGCACGGGATGAATGACTCCTGGTCTACTCACTCCGACGTCGCCCTGCAAGAAAGCAAGCACGAGTGTCTTGGAAACACCTGCCGCCGGCTGTGGATTTCCGCGCTGCAGCACCGTTCCGCTATAGAAATTCCAGAGAGAAAATTCAGCTCAGCTTACAAGATATATAATCTGGTGTATTGATGGTACTGAGGGATACAGTACTTAGAGCAGTGTTGTCGCAAAACCTTACAGCCGGTATTACAGAAAAAGCTGGCACCGCAAGCCCAGTTCGTATGAATAATGATTCTTAATTTCCAATCAGCAAGGACGAGGAGGGACGCCCTGAGTAAGAAGTCGTATACAGTTGCATCCTATATTCGTCTCCACAAATATACTGTACGGGAGCCGATGGAGAAAGACATGTCGTGACGAGTGTAGTCACGCGCGCCTAATTCTGCTCGCCGTGCTCATAGACCCGCAAACAGTTACGTGTTCGTTGTATTTTGCAATTTGTAAAAAGTGTATATAGCTCTCACCTGTCCTTTCTCACTAGCACTCCCGCCTGTCCTTCACCTCGCTATCGTTTTCCGGTCCCTTTTAATTAATTCCACCGACCGTATCTCGAGCGCTTAACATATGAATAGAAACGGCAGGCAGAACCCTTCTATTTTGCTCTTGTTTGTTTTTTACATAAACCACCACATTTACTGCTACCATAACTACTGCTGCAGCTGCAGCTGCTGCTGCTACTACTACTACTACTACTACTACTACTACTACTACTACTACTACTACTACTACTACTACTACTACTACTACTACTACTACTACTACTACTAGTTCGCAACAGGAACTCCAGTCTTCTGTCTTCTAGTCGTGACAGTTTGGTTTGACACGTTCTCTCGCGTCGACATCCACAGGTCCGAGAACCGACCACGTCGCCGTGATGTGTGCCTCATCAATGTACACAATCCCGATTTCCAGCAGCCGTATACACGTAGCCGTCTTTGTAGTTTGCGCGCGCTCGAGGGCCCGTTGTTTGGCAGTGAGAAAGGAGGAGGGGCTCCTCGCACTTCCTCGAGATCGCTGAGCCGTTACGAGCCACGGAAACCTCGAAAATTGTCAGCGCTTTCCGCGACACGCACGCGGGAGCAAACTTGAGCGGTCCTCAGGCGGCCGGCCGAAGCAGCCTCGAAAAAGAGAGCGAAAACAAGAACTGCCGCCTCGGCCGACCGCAGTGCTGTTAACGCCACGCGTACCGATAAGCGGAGACAAAACCGTGGATCGGAAGAGAGACAATGGAACGCGAGAAAAAGAAAAAAAAAAGAGCAAAAGAACGCTATACGCGCACCGGCGACACCGCCTTTTCTTCGAGCGGAGACTCCAGCGTTCCTCCACGGGTCCACGTTCATTGTGAGCTGAGTGCTGCGGTGCCGGTGGCTTCGATGCTATCGACCCCTGTGGCCGTCCGGAGCGCACTGCTGCAGTGGAACACGCTTGGAGGTCCTAGCGCTTTTTTTTTTTATTCCCTATTTTCACGGAAACAGGGCCAGTTGCTGGTCGTTCATAGCTGCAGCACGGCGGGTGGACAGAGTAGCAACAACGATTCTGTGCAGCTTGGTGTCTCTTATTTTGGCCCTTGACATCGCTCCTCAGTAAAGGCTCATCTATATGTTAGGAGATAAATGCACGATCAGCAGAACACGAGGTTGGCATGGCTCGTCAGGCCATGCGCATTTTTATTTTACGGAAATGCGCCGTTTATTATTTTTTTTTTATTTCGTGTTGTAATCTACGCAGCTCTAAGCGGGCCTCTCTCCTAAAGAGTCCAATAAAACAGTTCAGTATTCCACAAAATGCAATATCTGCCTCTTATGCTGAGACGTTCACCTTTCTTGTGTACACTCACTGCACTTGCAAGCGGGCGATTTCGTGAAAGTTTGAAGACAGCGCGTGAACGTTCTCTATCGTGAGCGCACTGTATACTCCTCATGTCTCACCAAAAGAACTGTGTTGTCACCGTCAAAATGCGCTCATCGTCGAGAGGCAGCCTTTCAGGAATGCATTCGAGGAAGGCAGCGCTGAACAAGGCCGTCTGGCCGAGTCCATATGACTGGATCGCCGCTGGCCAGCGACCTCGGGTCGGATAAATGCCCACAGCTGTAGCAGTGCCCATAGCGCACTGTCAACGATTTTGTCAACGTTTGATCCGTGTAAGTGCGCTCAGGCGCAACGTAAATAATCTGTACCGTACGTGAATGCCGTCCCCGCTTCTAAGTATGCACGTTGTACACTCGTAACTAAGGAAACCTTCCACCGCAACGAGCAATACAGGAAATTAATCAAGCTTGCACCGGTGAATGTTTCCGAGACGCGCACAAAAAACGCTCGATCGGGGCAGCGACAATGCAGAAACGCTCTATGTTTAGGGTTAGAAATGCTTCTTCAAGCGTTTCCTATCAGCAGTGCTTCGTGGAACCGACACCGGTCCTAAGACTCTTTTTGCCAGTGAACTAATACGTGCGCCACAGAAAACAGGCTTCCTTGAACAGGCCATAGTCATGCTAAAGACGGCCTTCGGTCACCATGCTTCATGGGCGCTGAAAGCACTAATGAGAGGCCGCGCGATTTCTTCCGGGTGGGCTCTCGCCCCGTTCTTCGCTTCTTTCGCGAGCGGAAGTTATGACGAGCGGAGCCAGGCACAAATGCCTCCGCGTGTCGGAAAGTAGACGAACGCGCTGTTTACCCGAAAGAAGGCGTACGAGCATGAAAGGAAGAACAGAGCTCCGAAGACGTTCTGCATCGTGAACACACACGCGCGGCCGTGCCACGCCTGCAGAAATCCATTGTTAGATGACGAAGGGGGAAGCAGACAACATGCGCGCAGGCATTCACGTGATACAAAATTGAGCGCCGGCGCTCCGGGTCGAGGAAAGTGAAAGCTGCGGAGATCTATGCGCAGGGCTGGAAAGAATGCGTCATTATATCACATGCTTTGCGCGCCATTTTGCGATGTTGTGCGACGCCTCGGCCGTTTGCAGAAGCCGCCTTCATGGGGTCGTCAGCGGAGGCGCCATTAAACGCCGGTCGGCCGATTTACCTTACAAGACGCCCGAATACGTACGGCGCCAAAAAGAAAACGAACCCACACACACACACACAAAAAATAATATAGAAAAGCGGAAAGGAAAGCTAACTGAAATGGTGGTATGCGAGTACCCGCCGAGCCGAAACAACATGCCTTTCTCTCAGTCAGCGTTTTGCTGATGCCCCCGGCCGTGCGGCGCTTTTTGGTCGCTCGAGGATGCATGGAGGAGGGGGGGAAGGAGAGTGATACTAGTCCGGTCGGAAAGCCTCGCGCAATAAGGAAACGGCCGGTGAGCTGCTCGGGCCCGCAGTAAACTGGAATACTTGAGTGCAGCCCGACTCTATCCTGATCCTTCTGCCGACGAGAGAGCGCGGCCGCGCGTGTCCGTATACCTTCGCTGGTCTGGTTGCTGATCGAATACCATCTCATGCAGTTTCCTCGCACGAAATGGGCTGCTTATGAGCGTCGCTTCGTCGCCCTGTGGTCCTGATGGAAGCGGAGAATTGAGGCGCCTAGCAACTCTTTCATGACGCCTCCAAATGCCCTTCACGGGACTCATCGCCGAACCGCTTACCTATTGCTTGCGTCTAGTGCAAGCACTCGATGCGTGACTTTGCTATCCTCTTCCGCGCTACTAGCTTTACCCAGAAAAGAAGAAGGCAAATCTGCCTCGTTATTGAGAAAAACCGTACACAGGAGGAAACAATTCTTTTCTTTCTTTTTTTCGTCCCAAAAACACAGCCTACAACAACAATGGTGTAACTATGCTCAAAATAACTGCAGACTTATCAGTTATTCAGTTATTCGATTTTTAGCGCCGCTCGCATTGTAAATCGAGAAATGATTGAGAACTTTGGAAAAAAGTACCTTGAACAATGTCGCCTGAGGTCTAGAAAAATGGCGAGTTATGAAGCCAAAACCAAGCGCAGCACCGGTCGAAATACCAGATAAAACGAAGTTATAGTTTTCCTGTAAGAGCGTTGGGGTAATAGAAGTGACGGCGGGCCACAACACAAAAGACGTCATGGGGATCGAACCCGAGCCTGCACTTAATGAAGAGACGCGCTTCGTCTTCCACCGGTATACAGTCAAGATGACACGCCTGGCCTTTTGCTGGGATGCCGCGCACACACTGTTGCACGTGCACAATTTGCGCAAACACTTGAAGCGATGAGCACTTGGCGGCTCCTTGAGAAGCGAAATAGTCTTCAAATTGAAAAACTAAACGGCCCTATACTTCATACCAGGTGTACCATTTTACTGTCGGCATTGTGTATCGCGGCTTCGTTTAACACCACGAGAGTTGGCGCTGCAACCAGTGACTATGGAAGCCGAAGCCATCTGCTTGAAACGGCTGCGTGGCCTTTCAATGTCCGGCACAGATGCAGCCCAGCAGCAAAAACGTGCTCAACCTTGCTGTCGTGCACAACAAATAACGCGGGAGCGAAAGCCTGCAACCACACTCTGTGACAGAGATGCAGGTAGGTTACATGGTTTCCGGCAGTCCCGGCACAGTCGTGCTCACACGTATGCTGACTCGTCGGCAGTCCAGAACGACGTTCCACAATGCAATGTTCCTCTTGCGACACATGGAGATGAGCGTCCGCTGTTTGCGCTCAAGCGGGATGCAGCCGGGCGTGGCCGCCATTACCAAGTTAAACAGAAACGGGGAAATTACACACCCTGGCCGGCACGCCTGAGGGAACCGCGGGAGGAACTCTTGAGCCCACTTGGCAATTGCGAACGCGAATGGCGCGACTGTCCAGGAAGCTCTCAACGCACCGGCGGCTTGACGAGGCGAGAGAGCGTTGAGAGCATGCAAGGCCGCCGAAGAGGTTCCGGATGCTGAGCGGGACGATGATGCTCGTGCGACAATCTTGTCCTAGTCTGACAAACGACGTCGGTAATTGAGTCACCCGACTCCAACGGTAGCGCATTATAGACTGCCAACATACTGCTGTGTAAGCGAGCGCTATCAGTAACGTGAAAAAGCGGTCGGCCTTTGAATAAAACAGTCCCCGCTCGACGAGATCCGCACTATACGCGAGGAGACCGATTTTTACTTTTCCTGACGCTACGATGTGGAGCCCGAAAATTGTAACGCACCTTACCGCTCAGCTGGTCATTGTGTACGACTGTCATTGAAATCGCGCCTGCCCTCGAAACGAGAAGTATGCAGTATGATCACAGATACTACGTTTTATCTGCACCGTGAGCCTGAAACATGTAAAAGAGGTACGCTTCTCACCACCTTCATAACAACCAGACAGCGATAAGCTGTTTTGAAGTGGGGCATCAAGCGGCTGCGGATTGTCTCGCTTATCTTCGGCGGTTCGCATTGGTCCAGAACCAATCATGCGCTCAGCCCTCTGTGCAGTACACAAATTATACTCCAGATATGAGATTATTGGTGATGGAACTTTTTACGATTAGCTCAAGCACTGGACGCGTCATTGTGCCAGGAGTTCGGACGGCTTGGCCAACGCGACACATCTCATCGCTGCAGACGGCGAATACGGGCTGGTCGGTACATGTTGAAGAATCGAGTAAAACAGCGCTAGGCAAGATGCGACACAATCTCATGGTTGCCAGCCAGCGCATGTATCTGTCTTTCACGTGTCCCGTCTCGCCTAGCGCTGTTTTACTTGATCTCATCACTGTCACCCGGAATGCGCGGGCTAGGCGAGAAAGATGCAGGATAGCAGCCGCGTATGTGTACAGCGTGAGCAGTTCGGACGTTCCAGAATGGCTGGCTGAGTGAGTTAGCAACGGTTCTTTATAAAAGAACAGCACTTGGAAGAAGTTGGCCAAACACCGCCGAAGTGTGAAGAGAAGCCAGAGGCGGATTTGTGGGTACCTTTTCAAGGGAGCGATTAAGAGGACGGTCTTATGTAATAACTTCTTTTACCTTCTACGTCGAAAAAGAAAATTAAAAGGGCTAGTGCGCTTATCCTGTGTAAATTTTTTTTTGTTGAAGTGGGGAACGGAGTCAGTGGCGACTCCCCTGCTCATAAATCTGCCCCGGAAAGAAACTGCGCACGATCGAGTGAGAGTTGTGAAAACGCGACCCGCCCATGCGAAAGAGGTCACTTTTGTTGGTAACCACTGATTGTCTTTATGCACCGCTTATCAGGCACAAAGGTCCCCAGTACGCATGATTGGCGATCTGTATTTGTATAGATGCGATTTGTGCCGATGAACGCCTGACTTAACTGGCACCGTGAGAGGGTGGGTGCGAATTTCACATCGACAAGTGTGGTCACGTGTCACCTTCTGACAAAAAAGCTGTGCTCATCCGTTCCAACTCGCGTGTTCTTGGTGCTTGCATCCCCTATATACGACGCCCTTTACTGAAGCACGTCAGTTTCTAGGTTTAGGAGTTATTTGACATGCAAAATATGGGGAACTTGCTCTGCTGCTGCTGCTCCTGCTTCAAGGGACTATTGATATCAAGGGGATCCGAAGGAAACGAACGGGGAGATGGGGAGAAAGGGAAGAAGGAGGGAACGCTAAGAGAGGTATAGCGTACAATTTTAGCTGTTTTAGCGACGTTTTCTGTAGATAACCAGGTCACTGCCGTTTGTTATTTGCAGCATAATGAAAAAAAAAAAAAAAACAAGCTACGAACGATCACTCGATCGATTTACTTCTTTATTTATTTATAGCAAAAATGAGTGCTGTTAATATCCTGAACACTTTCTGAGCTTTCTTCACACATAACGAGCTAGAAGCAGCGATGAGGATGCTGATTAATCGGCTGGAGTGCTGTGTCAGCCGAATGCTTAAACGAAGCTTTGAAATGCGGATACGGTCGCCAGACGCCGTAAAGCTTGACGGCAAAGACGACTGTTTTCTTTGCTATCCCCACAGGTTAGGACGGCAAGTTCCCCTGAACTGCCAAAGAAAGTTGACATCAATATAACTGCTATGACATATTTATTTCGAAGACATTACTGGCCCCATTACGAGAAAATCCGGCGATGTGCATAAGAATGATGTAAAAAAAACAAACAAACTATGGGAGCACTGTGCCAGTCTAAAGTACACTAGGCGAAAGCTTTTGCCGCGCCACTTCGACTGCCAATTACTGCCCATTAGTCGCTGTTGGCGCTTCCTTTCTGCCTCCCTTGCTTTCGTCCCAGGCGAAGCATTGCGCCGTTGCAAACGCTTTCGTTCCGAATCTCTCGCCCGCCTCAGGAGAAGAATTGAGCCACCTCTGACGCTTTCGTCCATTGATCTTTCGCCGTTTGGTGTTGGAGGAATCCGCCTTCCTGCGCTTGTCTGAACCGCTTGGTGCGGAATCAATGGGCCGCTTGGGAGCCATCCGACTCACTCACTCGACTGCAACGACACATCTGGCGAAGGAGCGCCGTCGCAGTTACGTCGAAGCGCGTACTCGCTCCTCCTTCCGGTGCAGGTGACGTCACTGTTGCTTATGCACTGCTGAGCATACGCTTCGGCGCCGCCACCTGTCGCCGAGAAGCGAGGATTGTGGGCGCCGTTTGCCTATAGCAACTTGCTGCTGTCGTTCTTCTCTACCAGGGTAGCAACAACCGTGATGATATTATCACCAGCGGTTCTTCTTCGGATGTAACGGACGGATGGTAACTGCGAATATGAGCGCTTAAAGTCTTTCGCCTTAATAATGAGTACGCATCTTGGAGGTTTGTGTTTGTCCGGTGACATGGATTGCATGTTCGGAGGCGCACT
>JAJIZL010108094.1:0-16598 GCA_023969395.1 Amblyomma maculatum | reverse complement strand
CACACACACTCACACACACACACACACACACACACACACACACACACACACACACACGCAGAGACGCGCGCGCGCGGTCGAACATTTTTAAGAGGATGATCCACATATGCTTGGCTTAATCTGTGAGCTACTTGCCAGGGAAACAAATGATACGTATACGGGCTGGTAATTGCGCCGGGTTGATGTGTTTTTTTTTTTTTTTGCGAGCGCATTTAGGTATGCACCTTAGAATGTGCGTTACTCTAGCTTTGTGCCTTCAAGGCATACAAGGCACTCTTTAATAGCAGACAAATTATAGTTGTGCTCCACGTCCCTTTTCTCTTCCCCTCTTTAATCCCCTATCCCTTTTCCCCACTATAGGGTAGCCAACCGGAGGCCTTTCTGGTTAACATCCCTGCCTTCCCACCTCCTCGCTGTCCCCCACGCTCGTTTCATGGGGACTATAGCAAGTGCGCTTGGCTGAGAAAAATTGGCTGTGGTTTAGTTTATGGTTAAGCCTGGAGTTACACGAGAGCTATCTGCATGGCTGCCCTTAGGTTCGGCTTTAAAGTAAAGACATCACTTTTGCACATAGCAGTTTACTCTGTGGTTTCAGCTTTATGCTATAGGGGTACTTTTGACTACTAAAGTGCGATTTTTGTTGTGCGGTGGTCCGAAGCCCTCCACTATGACACTCTGTTTTCACTCTTACCTTCGGGGTGACGCGATAGCTTAAGCTATAGCAGCCAACATATAAAGCCCCGCTTTAACCGAGCCGTATGGACGTGTCTGCCTGGCGTAGGGATAACGTGAATGCAAAGGTTTTGGTAGGCTGATAATGATATCACCCTCCCTTATGAAAGGAGGCCTGAGTTCGCAGCTCCTGCCAAACAAAAGTAATATCATCAATCCCTACGTCCAGTTAGTGCTCGGCCATGTCAGCTGCCAGCTACTGCCTCCGACGACCTCT
Organism: Amblyomma maculatum; assembly: GCA_023969395.1. Taxonomy (NCBI): domain Eukaryota; kingdom Metazoa; phylum Arthropoda; class Arachnida; order Ixodida; family Ixodidae; genus Amblyomma; species Amblyomma maculatum. The sequence goes on along the minus strand of JAJIZL010108094.1, from coordinate 15,649 downwards.
TCTTCTTCTAAGCTACCAGCCAACATATTGTTATGTACTTGGTCTCAAGCTGAACACGGAGGAGAGAATAAGGAAGAGGAAGAAGCGTTGGTTTCTGGGGCTAGCAGGCTTCACCTGGTCCGGCTGCTACAGCAGTATAAATAAACACGCCCTTGCTTATTGCAACGTCATAACTTGGTGGAAGGTGCTCCTTTCGACCCCTACTACACGGCGCGGCAATACCAACTGGAGTTTCGGCGTAGTCGCCGCCTTGCTGAACTGCCACCGATCCCGACCATCATGGACCACACCGACTCTAACCGTGCAAGCCGCGACGTTGCAGGCCAGGCTGGTGACAGACCAGCGCCATCCAGCCCTATTCCGTTCCAGCCTTACCGATAACCGCAACCATTTGCGGAGAAGAAGGTGAGGACGCTGAGAAGTGGCTACTTCATTATTAATGAGTTAGTCGGTACAACCGGTGGGACCCTGTCACCATGCTAACAAATGTCGTTTTTTTTCTAACTCACACGGCGATGACATGGTTTGAGAATAACGAGGACAATTTGACGACTTGGAAACGGTTTGCCACCGAGTTAAAACAGCGTTTTGGCGACTCTGCTCCGAGCTAAAAGAGGGCTGAGCAGACCCTTGCTCAAAGAGCTCATTTGCCCGATGAAACTTGTACCACTTATACAGAAGAGATCCTAAGATTATGTAGATGTGTGAATTCCAACATGCCCGAGGAATACAGAGAGAAGGGCATCGCGGCTGACGTGTACAACGTTTTAATCGGCAAAGACACTCTTGAAACCGTCTCCGATGTTAATAAATACATCCGCGCTTTTCCAGCTCTCAAAACGCGCCGTATTGCGCCGAAATTTGGGCGGCTGGCCAACGTGCCTACCGTGGCCTGCCTTGATGACCATGCCCATCTAGATCTTCCGTCGACTATCCGACAAATCGTGCCGGAAGAACTTCTGCGGCTGAACCCACTTCCCCTGCACGAATCTGCTGAGGTCTCTGTCCAGAAGGTATTTAGACGGCCGGCTTCGCCACCACAAACGATTGCAGTGCAGCCTTTTGCCCAAGCTCCTGAAGTTGCAGCTTGTATTGACTACCCGCCCATGCATTTCGCCAACCAGAATGCGTTGATGCTTGACGCCCCAAGGTATTACGTCGCCTCAAGTGCACCTAGATCTTCAATTCGATCTACCAGGATTTCTGAGCAGTATGAACATTCAGCAACGACGCGCCCTGCTGTTCCTGGCTGTTATCCACAACAGCGTTTTCTACCTTCCCCACCGATATGCTACCGCTGCGGCGTCGAAGGTCACATCGCCAGGTACTGCCGAAGTAGGTTCCCACCTCACTATAACCGCCCGGCGCCTCCAACAGTACCCAACAATCGGCAATACAGCCCCGTTTTTCAGCAATCAAATACTCCGCGTGTGTATTACCATAACATCCAGAACGACAATCTCCGCGACCAATCCCTTGCATCTGATCGAAGTGTTACTCCTCCACCCGCTGTCCGTGCGCGTCGTTCTCCATCACCGCTGCGGCGCTCCATGTCTCCCCGTCAGGAACACTAACCAGCGCGACCAATGGGGTGAGGCCACTGGAAATGTGCTGTGTGTCAACATCCCTCCAACTACAATGCTCAAAAACAAAATTGGTGTGTTCATTGATGGTGTGTGTACATTAGCTTTAGTGGATACGGGTGCGACTGTGTCTGTGATGAGTAATCAGTTTAGGCGCTTGTTGGGACCCAAAGTGATGTTTGGAATATGACCGTGCTTCAACGTTTTGTGGTGTGAGTGGATAGGCGTCGCGGCCTTTGGGTGTGTGCAGTGTGCAAGTGTCTGTGGGTGGAGCAATTGTTCAAGCCGAATTCATCGTCTTACCCCACTTTACGCATGGCATCATCTTAGGAATGGACTTTTTGAAGTTTTGTGGCGCTACGGTTGATTGCCGCTCTGGGGAATTCCGCGTTGATGGTTCCCTTCCTTCTGGACTTTCAGAGGACCCACACGTGCGTGAGGAAGTGTTCTGCGTAACAGAGGATACCAATGTGCCAGTTCTGTCTATGGTGTGCGCCCCAGTTTTGTGTCCCAGCCGTGCTTCCGACACCTTCGACGCTACGGTGGAACCGCTTAATTCTAACTGTGCGAAGAAACACATTGTGGTTCCTCATTGTCTACTGTCGGTGGTCAAGGGTTGATCATGGCTGTGGGCTATCAATTGTTCTTCGCAACCTGTAGTTTTGCCTGTGAATATGAAGATTGCTACGTGCAGCAAAGACGACGCTCCGTCGGTGGCTTTGGTTACTGATGCACCTGGCGAAGTTGCTGCCGCTCCAGACCCTGACTCACAGCTGAATCGGATGATCAGCCGCTCTCTAACCAGTGAACAGCGTGACGCTTTGGAGGCTTTACTGGTCAAGTATTCTTCCATCTTTGATTTTTCGGAACCCAGCGGTTCACGGTGCATTCCCGTGACACGTACCCAGCATCGAATTGACACAGGCTACTCACACCCAATTCGACAGAAGTGGTACAGATTGTCGCCAACAGAAGGCCAGGTCTTCAATGAGCAGGTTCAGGATATGCTGGAAAAGGGTGATATGCAAGAGTCATGCAGTCCCTGGGCCGCCCCTGTTATTCTGGGCAAGAAGAAAGATGGTACATGGCGCTTTTGCGTCGACTATCGCCACCTGAATGCTGCAACAAAGAAAGACGTGTATCCCCTTCCGTGGATCGATGACGCCTTAGATTGTCTGTTCTCCGCATCACACTTTTCATCCGTCGATCTTCGATCGGGATATTGGCAGATCCCTATGCACCCTGAAGACAAGGAGAAGACGGCTTTTATCACACCGCATGGCCTGTTTGAATTTAACGTAATGCCTTTCGGGCTCTGCAATGCACCTGAAACGTTCGAGAGATTTATGGACGCGATTCTACGTGGGCTAAAGTGGCAAATATGTATGTGCTACCCCGATGATATCGTCATTTTTGGCCGGGCATTCAATGAGCACAATGAACGCCTCGCCGTCGTACTGGACTGATTCAAAAACGCCGGTCTTGTACTTAATTCGAAAAAAGTGTCGCTTCGGTGAGCCTCAGACTTTGGTACTAGGACACCTCGTCGATAGTGAAAGCGTCAGACCTGACCCTCAAAAGACCGCAGCCGTTGCATCGTTTCCAACACCTCAGAACGTGAAGGAACTTCGAAGTTTCCTAGGACTATGCTCATATTTTCGCCGCTTCATTCTCCGTTTTGCTGACATCGCTAACCCGCTCACGTGCGTGCTCCACAAAGGCGCTCCCTTCAAGTGGACACCGGAGTGTGATTCTTCTTTTCGCCAACTCAAGTTTTTACTAACATCACATCTGATTATCCGGCATTTCAACCCTTCTGCTCCAACGGAACTGCACACGGACGCCAGTGGTGTTGGCATTGGTGCTGTGCTGATTCAGCGTTACGGCGGCAAGGAACATGTTCTTACGCCAGTCGTTCATTAAGTAAACCAGAACGAAATTACACAATTACGAGCAGGAAGACCTCGCTGTAGTTTTCGCCGTTCAGCGGTTTCACTTTTATCTATACGGGCGACTCTTCAAAGCGGTTACTGATCATCATTCCCTGTGCTGGCTGATAAACCTCCGTGACTCATGTGGCTGTCTTGCATGGTGGGCAATCCGTTTACAAGAGTTCGATTACACAGTTTCGAACAAGACTGGACGCCGGCACGCCGACGCGGACTGTCTCTCACGTTTGCCGCTTCCCACGACGGAATGTGACGCCGACAATTTTGTCATTACATCTCTGCGGTTTTACCTCCATTCCACGATACCCGTATGTTCCGCATTGAGCAGAGGAAGGACGAGAATCTCCAACCATTCATTACCGCTGCAGGGGACCCTACAGCTTCCAGTCCCTATTGTATACGGGGTGGTCTTTTGCACAAAAAGGACTATTCTGCCACTGGTCTTCGCTACTTTCTGGTGGTGCCCGTCAGCCTACGCTCCTCTGTTTTGCGCGTTATGCACGACGATCCACTTCGGGACACCTGGGATTTGCGCGGACGCTCTATCGCATCCAGCACGTTTTTATTGGCCGCGGATGCGTCAAACCACTGAGAAGTATGTGGCTAGCTGTGCTCAGTGTGCGAGTCGCAAACGCCCCACCGGCACTCTTTCTGGTCTCCTTCATCCTGTGACGCCTCCAAGATTCCCTTTTGAGGAGGTCCGGGTCGACATCTTGGGACCCTTTCCCAAGTCTCATTCTTGCAACCTCTGGATCGTCATCTGCCCTGATTACCACACTCGTTACTGTGAGACGGCAGCTCTTCCATCGGCTACTGCACACCAAGTCTCCCTCTTCCTGCTGCACTTTGTTATACTGCGCCATGGGCCTCCCCGAGTGTTGATCAGCGACCCAGGTCGTCAGTTCACCGCTGATGTTGTCGAAGAACTCCTGTGTTTGTGCCAAACGCATTTCCTACATTCGACCACCTATCCGCAAACAAATGGGTTGACCAAGCGAACCAACCGGATACTCACCAACATGCTTTCTATGTAGGTCGCCGCCGACCACAAGGACGGAAACTCTGTACAATCATTTATAACATACGCATACAATACCGCCGAAAGGAAACAAGTTTGTCCATCCTTTCTCCTCTATGCTTGGTCTTCTCGACACACCCTCGACACCATCCTTCCGTTCTCCACAGACGAAGATCCTGGGATTGCTGAGATCCTATGCCGGGCTGAAGCCCGCCGGATAGCGCGCCTAAGAACTCTTGCCTCAAAAAAGCGCTCGAGATCCCGCTACGACGACCACCATCGCCACGTCACCTACCTCCCTGTCGAGATGGTCTGGCTTTGGCGTCCACTAAGGAAGCGTGGCTTAAGCCAGAAGCTGCTCGCGCACTACATCGGTTCCTATGTAATCCTCGAGAAAATCAGAGTGACCTCACCTATCGGATTGCGCGCCTCACCAAAAGTGGCCGACGTTCTTCACGAACTTAGCTTGCTCATGTCGCGCGTCTGAAACCATGTCATCCTCGTGCTGACGATTGACACGCCCGAAGGGCTTCGCCTGCGACGGGGAGCACGGAGGAGGGAATAAGGAAGAGGAAGAAGAGTTGGTTTCTGGGGCTAGCAGGTTTTACCTGGTCCGGCTGCTACAGCACATTAAATAAACACCCCCTTGCTTATTGCAGCGTAACAATATGAAGCTCCGATTTTACCAGGCGGTATGAACGTGCCTGCGTGGCTTCGAGATAACGTGAATGCGAAGGTTTTAGCAGGCCGATTGTGATATCACCCTCCCATAAGAAAGAAGAGGCCCGAGTTGGCAGCTCCTACCAAAAGTAATGTCAGGAAGCCCAACGTACTTTTGGTGCTCGGCCATGTCAGCTGCCAGCTACCGCCTCCAACGACCTCTTCTACTTCTTTTTCTTCTAGCGCTTGCTAAGCAACGACTCAAGATCAGTGCGACCACGGCGAAGAGGCGAAGCGGCTGGCGTAGTGTAGTTATCGCTCCAATATATATGCGTAGTGTAGTTATATATATATATATATATATATATATATATATACATATATAGTGAAAGAAGGCTAGGTTGAGACGGCAAGGCCAGCGATGCCTTGTCTAGCGTTTTACTCCGATGGCAAAACCCAGGCGCGTGCCGGAGCCGGCGCCGCGGGACGATGATGATGGTATGTACAAATGAAAGAGGAAGATCATGGCATGTGCAAATTAAAGAACGTCCACGGAAGACTTACAATATATATATATGAAGGAAAGAAGCCAACAGTCGGCGAGGCCAAGGAAAGCGTTGGGGATGGTACTTAATGTATTCTTTTTTTTTAATATTTACTTGAATTTAATCTGTTTTAGGGGAAAGATAATTAAACACAAAGTAGAAGAAAAAACAACTTGCCGATGGTGGGAACCGAACCCACGACCTCCGAATATCGCGTCCGGTGCTCTTCCAACTGAGCTACATCGGCCGCTGCCCCCCCTGCTACTTGCTTGGGTATTTATGTTTATCTACGAACCTTGAGAGTGTTCACCAGCGCCACCCTCAACCTCAGCGGCGGACGTGGAACGTCCTTATATATATATATATATATATATATATATATATATGGCGTAGTGTAGTTCTCGCTACACCCATCGAGAGGTCTTCCTTTTGGATTGTTTACCACCCACCCTGGTTGTTGATTGCTTGTTTCCGCTTTATTGCGCGCGAATCCGCTTCTTTGTTGTGTTTACCCCCTTTTTTTTGTTCGCGTGGCGGCAAAATGCCCCTAGGTTTTTCTTTTTTTTTCCCCGCCTCTCTTGCCGATTTTCTCCTTCATTTTCTCTTTTTCTGCCTTCTGTCGCTATCACTGCAATACCTTTAAGAAGGCGCCAGAGCGCACTGTAGACCATTCTTGAAAAAGGTCGTGCCACGACCGAAACGTGAAATAATTGTTTTAAGTTTTCCAATGTGACTCTGAACGTATACTTTTAGTCAGTTGCCTTGAAAACTTTTGATATCGCTAATATATATATACATATATATCGTCCGTTGAGAAGGATAGCCTGAAGCAACACAATCTTCTATGAGTCGAGCCTGTCTCGGTGAACGCGCATGTCGCCGCTGTAATCGATGACTTCCACGCCTACGCTGCCGACTTCGCTGACGGTGGCTCTAGATCAGGTAAACTGCAGAGAAATTGCGACTTGTCGCTGAACTTGCATTCAGTAGGTGCGATTATCTGGAGTCGCAGTATTTATTTCTGGTGCGTCGTTATTTTCGAGCTTGTGCACGGGCGCCCCCGCGCTGTCCGCGTAGGTGGGGTGCGAGTACGACGTCACATGTTTCCTAGCGTGTGACCCCTCGCACTGCTGGGTTCCGCATCGGTTCCGCGGTCGAGCGTATTGGTTCCTAGCAGGCTGCATGAAAACGTTCAATCAATCAATCAATCAATCAATCAATCAATCAATCAATCAATCAATCAATCAATCAATCAATCAATCAATCAATCAATCAATCAATCAACCGATCAATCAATCAATCAATAGATCAAGTGTTAAAATATAGAAGTGGTTATTGGGAGTGTCGATTCTTTTCATCTATTGGTTTGAGCGAGAAATTGCCTATGCAAAAGTTGTAGATCGCTTGTTTCGTTTAAGGTAAGATTTCCGCAGCTTTCCTCATACAACGCCGGTGAACTCTGATGCGCTCGACAAGGAGGCGCGTGACGTACCGTGTGCAACGGCAACGCTCAGGCTTTTGCATTTCTCCACTACTGGTTCTGCGGTGCTTTCGGAGCTTTTACTACTGCAGCACACATGCAATGTGTGGTCTCGAAGCATGGCCTCCTGATGAACACAGTAAAATAACGTTTAATAATTGAAAAAAAGCAAGCGAAATTCTGTCAAAACGCCCTGCTTCTGCACGCATTCCGCGAGTAACTGATTTAAACCGTCTGTATTTTTTTTCTGTGGCGCATATTTCCAGGCGTACTTCTCGAAACGAAACTCAAAACGCCAATCGTTCGAGACAGCGTTTCAGAGCTAAGCGTATTGCATTACTTGCTCAGGTCGTCTTGGAGCGCTGAATTTACTTCCTTATCACGTGTTCTTTTTTTTTTGCATTTCACGGACTTCCTTCGAAAGAAAATGAAAAATGCGAAGTTAATCGTAGCTTCCTCCTACTCCCCGCTCCCTTTTCACTATGCCTGATGGCAAATTTCTCGAATAAAAAAAAAAATGTCACTAGACGAAAAGAACGTCACTTTCTTTCTCAAGCCAATGGATGAAAAGTTAGTGCATCTGTGCTGTTAGTCGTTAACGCCTGTAGCATCGTTGCGGCGTCGTTTCGCAAGACTTTGCTCACATTGTGGCGTCGTTTGGCTTTAGCCCCTTTTTAGCTCTTTTGGCTTTAGCCCCTTTCTTTTCTCCTCCGCAAGCTTTCAGCTCGCAGCGAAATGTCCTCCGGTTCGTCAGATGCAACCAACCGACGATCGTCACGGACACGGCTGCTCAGTTGCTCTTCCTCAAATCGATGGCGCGGCTCCGGCCGAAGCGCACGGCGCGCCCCTAATGAACTCGAGATTGAGTTCAGCGGTTTAATCATGTGTCTCGCCACACAGATTCTCACGCTTTAGGCTTCTTCACACGTCATTTCAACCTTTGACCTTGTCTTTGACCTTTGATGGGGATATAGCTATTCAAACCGCCGTATTCACAAGCACGTCTTCACTCGAACTTCTACTCCAAGCGGCCCTCGAGGCCTGTTTTTAGTTTCGGAAAGCAATCTCCACTCGAATCGCTCCTCCAGCGGCGGTGAAAACTTGAGTTTTCTCGACAATGTCGAGTCTGTGACGACGCTACCTTGGCCGTTCCTCGACCGCCACTCCGCTTGTAAACATGGCCGACATCGCATCACTCGCCCGCAGTATGGAATTCGTTCTCCCGGTATACCAAACTTTTCACGAAAGAAGATACGACGAGGATGCACCGAACCTTTCTCGAAAGCATCAGCGGAGAGTCACAGTGACCCGGGACTTGTGTCACGCTATCGTTTTACGAATGCGGCCACGGCTAGCCTCCGTCCGTCCCTGCCGCTGACGCCGAACATGGGTAACCGCGATCATGCCACCAACGTCTGTTGCTGTGTTGATCGTCGCATCATCGCATTGCGCTTGTGTGGCGCGGGCACATTTCAAGGCGTCACCGGATAAATGAACATCTTTTCAGAGCCCACCGAGTGCAGAGTTTAGGCGCGATTTGACCGTAAATGGTGAGCTCGCCCGCGGCCGGACTCGAGAGTCGAGTAGCAGCGGCGCAACTCTTCGTGGCTCGCCCTGCGCGCTTCCGCAGACGGCGGCGAATTTGTGAGGGGAAAAGCTTGTTGCATGCAGTAAGCTGGGGGACACCGTAGGCGCGGTGGGTCTGAGCGAACGTCTGTGCTGTGCCCCGCGCATCAATGGCTTGCCCGTCGCCCGAGGGTACGTAGTACGTCTTCGAAGTCGCGTCGCTGTCGAGGGAGTGCGTTGGTGTGCCCGTCCTAGAAGGGATATTGGCGGCCAACGAAGGGCACGGCTTTTCAAGAATGCTTTCACTTAGGGCTCGCAACTTGTTTGGCAACCGAACTCGGCATTTGCTTCTAGAGAGTCGAATTCAGTGTACATGAGCGGCAACACGCTGCGAAGCAGTACTCGTGTTTTCACCGCTCGCCCCCGAGCCGTCCGAGCCCTATGAAGAAGCCATACCCGTAGGGATTGGCGGCTTTTACTTTTTTTTCCTGCAATATATTTTTATGTCTGTCAAATCCCGGCAATAAAAAAAAAGTCTGTCAAAGCCTGGCAATAACAAAAAGGGCAAAGCGGCAAAGGCCGAGAGTAGATCTCACACCCAAAAATAAACCGAAGTATTCACACCATTTCTCGAATCCTACGTCATGTTCTGCGTAAAATCTACGTCACCAGCGACTGTTGCCAGATGCAAAAGCATTTTCGGCCAGTTTTCACAGCCGCCATTTTCATCCAGCTCATAAAACAAGTCCACTGCGCTGTTAACGCCGAGGTCGCTTGCAAAAGTTGTTTACAAGACTTTGCATGAAAAACTGAGAATGTTACACACTTCAACACGCAGTTTTCGGGCCAACAGTTCACCTTAGTCTCGTTCCCATACGCCACTTGCGCGGCTTCGAGTGGAGGAGGTATTCTCGAGAACTTGTCGAAGGAAACGCCGAGGGGCGTTCATGAATCTGAATCGGCCCTGGAGTGGAGCAGCGGCTATATTCTCCGCTCCAAGGAGTGGAGGTGGAATGTCGAGTCGAGGCCCGTTCGTGAATACGGGCGAAAGTGGTTGTGGCTTAAGTTTCAGCTCAACCTCGAAGCTGTTCATCGGAAGCACACGGTGACCTTGGCATTACTGCGCGTAGTGAAGCTGTCGCTTCGAAAAATTCCGAGATCACTGCAGAATCTGCACTGGAGATGAGCGAAAGCCTGGGTGTTGCTGCAGCACACAGTATATCGCGCGCCCTTGCAGAGTTTTTGCTAGCAGGGCCGGAGCTCGTGCCGCACAGGGCAGAGAGAGAGAGATAACTTTTATTTGTCCAACCGAGTGACTATCCCGTTCTTCGGGGGTTAGACCCGGAAGATGGGACAGTCGCCTTAGTTGCAGGCCGGTAGTTCTTGGACCCCGGCGGCATCTTCGGCTAATCGAACAATTTCTCTTTGGGCTCTTGGGTCTGAGCTTCGCAGAAGCGTCTCCCAGGTGTCTTTAGTTATATTTTAGCCCTTCCTGGTGTCTTCGCACATTCTCATATTATGTGACCTAGTGATCCCCTATCCTTACATAATGAACATAGGTCTGCCATATATGGCCTTTTATGGTTGACTAGAACTGGGTTCGGGAATGTATTTGTCTGTAGCTTTCTGCTATTGCTTCCTCTTTGCTTAACGTGGGGTCTGGTGGTGGTAGGACCCTCCTGCTCAGTCTGTAGTGCGCTGTTATTTCGCTATTTCAATCAGCTCCTCTTGATTGCCTTGCTCGGTGGCACTCCTCCAGCCCGGTGTGTGAGATCTCGGGCTCTGTTTGTGTGTCCCCTCGTTTCCGGGTGCGCCTGCGTTGGCTGGCGTCCAAACAAGGGTGAACTATCTTTCTATTGGCTTTTGATCGAGGATTCTAGCCGCGGTCATTGCTATGCCTCCTGTGGTGTAGCTCTCGATTGCGCTTTTGCTGTGTATGTACTTTTGACTATGTATTTTGCCTCGGTCTGAGCAAGGGCCATTGCTATTGCAGTCGTTCAAGAAATTTGCGCGCTACGCTACACACAGACACATTGGGAAGCAGGAAAACAAGCACTCAGGAGAAGTGCGCACTGATAACTATGGTTTATTCATAACAGGGTTACAGTTATAACAGTCCACGTGCATCCTCAGATAAAAGAAATCTCGCAATCTCATTGCACAGGCAGCGTCGCGTCCCCGCGCACCTACGCTCCTTTATTAACTTTATCTCACGATTTGCAAGCATAACTGAAGTTGTGCTTACGCACTTGTCTTCTCTGGCTTCCCATATCTGAAACGTTGCTATTATTTCTTTCTTTTCTTTCTTTTGAATGGCGATTCCTTCAAATTCTGGCTTGCATTTGTGCTTTACGCAATGGGGTGCAAGGTTTCAGGGTTAGTAATTCTACCTATATCATTACAGTGTTCCTTTAACTTTGTGTTCAAACACCTGCCAGTTTGGAATGAGATATATAGGTCTTTTGTCTACGGATTTCTGCTACCACTTCAGCTACCGTTATGGGAGCATCTAGTCGCTGGTCTGGGTGTCCTTTTCAGTTTTCTAATTTATCTTCCCTTACTTCTCCGATATATTTGTATTTAGGTTCTTTAATGAAGTCCTTATCGCTGGTGCCTTATGGATGGTGCCTAGCCTTTATCAACTTAATAGAAGTTCGTGTTTTAGTTTTCTCTGGGTCTAGCAGGTGTCGCGCACTATGCTCCATGTCCTAGCCCTACCCATTTTGTTTTCCATTTGATTGCATCGGTCGCCCCAGTTTTGCTCGGATGGGTTTTGTGCGTGGTCTTGTTAAGCTTCGCTATCCTTCTAAGACACCGGTTCTATATTTGTTTCTTAAGTATTTTTTCGAGACTGTGCTTGGCTTCCCACATGTGCAGTAGTCGGCTGTCTACCACCTCGTGAGAATCGTCCTCCTGTACAATTTTAGTGAGCTTTTGGACGTCTCGTTTAAGCCTGTTACACCACTCCTCGATATTGTTTATGGGTGGAATTTCCTCGGCGGTTCTCCAGTCTCTAAACTTCTTCCACTCAGTGATTTTGCTTTCCTTGACCTTTCGCGCTTTCGGCCCTTCTATATTAATTACTGTGACATAGTGGTCGCTGCCAAAGTTTAATTCCAGGTTGTAACCACTCTAGACCTTCTGTGGTCTTTGAAAATGTGAGGGCCGGAGATATGTCCTTGCTGACACTAATTCCTATCCTCGTCAAACTGCCTTGATTGTTATTCAGTGTGAAGCCTTGCTCCTGAATATCTTTCCATATTTGCCTGTCTTTGGTGTATTGTTTGCTGTAACCCCATGCCTGATGGTGCGCACTGAAGTCACCTACTATTAGTAGCTGTTGCCCTCGGTATACATTTTTAAACTTTTTGATTAATGCTCGTAGTCTGATCTTTTTCTGCTTTGGTGCGCTGTAGACGTTGAGAATGAAAATATTCGGCTCTGTGATGCTCCCTGCTAATACCTCCACGAACATGTGTTCTATGTCACTGGATCCTATCTCGTGGTCCAGAGCTGCCACATTTATTTTCACTAGGGTTGTCACCCTCATTTTGTCTCCTTTGTTACTATGGAAAGCTTGGTATCCTGCAATTTCGCAGGACCCCCTGTTTCCTGCAGCGCTATTGCGAGACGTTGGTTTTTTAATTGTTTAAAATGCTGCTTTAGCACTGGCCTCTTTCTCCTAAAACCTCTGTAGTTCCACTGCCAGATTTGATTGTCAATATTCTTCGTTCTGTCCATCTCGAAGCTGAAATATCGCTTCGTCTGCGTTTTGCTACCACCCTTTGTTGGCTGCCAACTCCACCTCTTAGAATAATATTATCTGCCTGTTTTTGCATCCCTTCATTTAGCTTCTGAACATGCGCATTTATTTGTGCGTTCATTTGTTTCATAAATTCTGTGAAGTTTGTGATCACACTTTATAGCTTCGTGAAGCCATTTTCTAACCTTGTAACAATAGTTTCAAGGTGTTACGAAGACCCCGTGTCATTGCTTCTGCGTTTTGCTGTCGGCGGTTGAATAAGTCTCAGGTCCAATTGTCACTATTAGCTACCGCCTCTTTTTCTGCTAGTGATGTGAGTTCTTGCGTCTGTGTTTGTGCCAGCGTTAGATTGTGCTGTTTTTGAAGTCTACGTGTGGTTTCATTTTGTTTTTCTATTTATTAACCTATCTATTTTCTTATCCTGACCATTCCCTTTACCTGGTTGCGACTCTGCTAAGAAGCTGACGCTCTTCTCTCCTGGCGTCTTGTCTCCATGGGAATTGCTCGTTTGCTTAAGGTTGGCTCCGTCCTCGGTCTTTTCTTTGGTTAGTTGTCGGCAACTGAAGCTGCTTCTCCCCCTCTGTTGACTGTGGTCTCTTGACTTGCTTCTCCCTCTGGCTCGATCTCCTCCCCTTGCTGTTTCCCTCGAGTTGTGTTCCTCCACTTCCCTCCCCGAGTCTTGGGAAAGAATACTCTCTGAATCTGCACTCGAATCCGTTTTTGTGGATCGGCTGTTGGCTCCATCCTTGTTCTTGCCTCCGTCGTTCTTCCATCGCCATGATTTTCTCCCAGCGCCGCTTCTTGACGAGGTACGGCGTACGGTTGGTAGATAGATTTGTACTTGCTGATCCCTCGGATGTGTCCCTTGCCGCACATCTGGCATACTGGTTCGCACCTGTGGTCATCCGGTGGGTTTTCCTTTTCACATCCCCTACATTTGATGTTCTTCGGATCAGGGCAAACGCCCTCTCCATGTCCCTTTCTTCCGCATGCGTAACATACACCGTACTTCTTATACAGCCAGCATTTTGCTGGAACCCCGCCGAAAAGGATCCATCTCGGAACCTCTTCCTGGGCGAGCATTATCATCACAACCTTGGATTCTTTCCCTAATCTTCTGTCTCGGTAGATTTCCTGATTCTATTCTCTCAGTCTTATCATCATATCCTCTCCTGTGTAGATTAGCGGGAAGTCGTATATGACTCACTTGCCACATTTATCCGGTGCTGCGGGATACGCCGTAACCTCCGTGTCCTCCTCATTTACCTTTAGTTTCTTCAGGCTCAGATATTTCAGTCTTCAGCTTTCGCTTGTCGTTGCTACCAGAATCGTCTGTTGCTTGAGGTTTGGCGAGACAAAGTATTTTTCTCCTTCTTTCGGTTTTATACCCGCCGTCAGCTTAAGTCGCCCAGCGCCAGCGTTCCGTGCGTCATCAGCTTCGTCAGGCCTCCACGCGGCCTATAATGATCTTTTCCGTTCCTATTGGCATCCGAACGTACCGTTTTTCCTCCGAGCTCACAGATCTTCATTCTTCTTCTTCACCTTCGGTGTATATACGACACATACCCACAGTAGGGGATTGGCAAAATACATTGTACGTGACAGAATACAATTCATGATGCCGATTTAACTGTATGATAAATAACTTATTATTTAGGAGTTAGTGTTGCTGAAATAATTTGAAATTTTGAGGCAATAGGAGTAGCAATCAATAAAAAAGGGTTAAAATTAAAAAAGGAGGAAGTATAATTCTGACAGATCAGCGCTAACACAAAAATCTTCCGGTAGCAATATTATAAGTTAGAAGTAGCTCACACACCGGTTTTAGGGCAAACACTTGGACGGTTACACCATAGGAGAGGAGGACAGGAACTGTATGTGGCAGTCCTAGGCAAGCAAGAGGTATTTGTAAATAATTTATTCTCTGAGTAGCATACCTGCGGCAGGAGAGGATATAATGTTCAATTGTTTCCACGTCATCACAAGACGCACAAAAATTCGACGGTCTGAATCCAGAGCGACATAAATAAAGATTGTGGCCAGGAATTCTACAGCGCATGAGCGTCATGGAGACCTCACATATCCTTGAGCTACAATATCGGACATTCCAATAGAAATTTAAATGCTTGAAATGCGTAGTCGCAAGGAGTGGCTCATGGCTCAAGGAGCTTAATGTTTGAAACCTTTCAAAACGGGATATATTTAGCAAACTAATATTCGGCACAACATCGCTAATAGACCGATTGAGAGCTGAATTTGCTAAGCAATCCGTCATTATATTAGAAGTGATGCCGCAGTGCCCCGGAACCCACTCTAAACGCACTTCCTGTAAATGTAACGGAGGAACAAACATCAGGGTTTGTTCCAAAAGACGCATTTTCGGCCTTTCTATTGCTGCTAAGACTGACAGGCAGTCAGAGAGTATGAACCGTGAACTTTTTGAAGGGCCAAACCAATTGCAAACAATTCGGCAGTAATTATTGGTGTCTAATCAGGGATCCGTACAGAAAAACTCCAATCGAGTGCCTGGGAATAAATACGTATTGCTGATTTTTTATCCCGTTTTGAGGCATCTGTGAAAATAGCTACGTGTCGTGGATATTGTAATAGATAATCTTCAAAGTGGCCATATATTACAGTGGTAGTCAAGTGTTTTGCATTAGATGGCAACGACAGCTCAAAGCACAGTGCGGAAGTAGCTTGAACATTGCCAACACGTCTTACCGACATAAGCGAAACTGCAAGTTTGGACAGCAAGGACTGAGTAAATATAAATTGTGGTTGCTTATATTGCGGCGAATGATAATGTAGAACACGGAAAGTTGAGCTAGTTGGTACATATTTTTAAGGAATAACAGCGCGGAGACGAAGGACAAGGAAGAAGACAACACCTGCGCTGACTATCAACTGCAGTTTATTAGAAAGAAACACGCGAAAAAAATACTGTTTTCACAACCAATAGCGCATGTGCGACACCAATCGCCAAACAGATACCCCAGTCTTTTGAATCAAGATAGATTAGTTCACAGTCAAGAACCGATACAGAAGGGGTGCTTACACAGGAGTCATGATTTTTATGAATATG